>JAZHYW010026802.1:0-10624 GCA_037355805.1 Ixodes ricinus
CTTTGCGGCTGAAATCGCTGGTTCACGCCTGAAATGACACATTTTGCCTTTGCCTTACGACTATATGGTGCCTGGAACGTGTCTCCGACTGGTGTGTTTACCGCGTCCAACAAAGTGGTACCTCGATTTCCGCCCGATGACGTCGCAAAAGCAGTCACGCAGTCGCCGGTCCCGATCCTGGCGGTGTCCCAGCTGCAATGGTGCATCTGCGGTGACGCCTGTTCCCCTGCAGTGTCGCCCTCCATCTTGGCTGCCCAGCGAAGTTTCCTCGGCAGCCAGAGCGATGCGGACGCCGCGACGACAGCGACACTCGCGGTCGCTCATGCCAGTTCGCCACCAGTTCTAGGACCAACCGCCAGGATCGCGTCATCCGACAGCAGTGATACTGTGACGTCATTTGTTGTCCACTTCGGAGCCACCTTTGATGTATGGCCGGAATGCGCGCTAAACACGCCTGTCGGAGACCCGCTGCAGACACCGTAGTGCTGACTGCTCACCTGGGGATTCGAACGTCCACCACCTGGTAGCTATAACACGAACGCAGGTTGTTACGATGCTAATTCAAATCGACAGGCTGCGAGGATTCATCTGTGCGGAGCGGAAGTGATCCGTTTGGTTCATTGACAGTTTATTCGATTTTTTGCGAGTATATTCTATTCCTTCGATCTAGAACCATGGTCACCGACCGTTTAAACAACTTAGGGCGTGACGAAGGGCGCCGAACATACGATTATCGGTTGGCAGCCAATGAGCGTGCGGTATTAGCCGGCAAGAACAACGAAGAACCAATCACCATACAAGATGAGGAAACATAAGAGGAAAACCAATTTAGAGCGGGTAGGTCGGCAAAGATGATTTCAAAAACGGGAAAGAATAAGAACATGCAGGGACGAAGACAGCGAGTTTCATGTTAAAAGAACAATCGGTCTTCGTTCCTACTTGTTCTTTATTCTTTCGTATTTTTTCAGATAACATAATAAGCCATGACACCCTGCGTGTCTTCAGCTGCATTTGACTATACAGTGTGTGTGTGTGTGTGTGTGTGTGTGTGTGTGTGTGTGTGTGTGTGTGTGTGTGTGTGTGTGTGTGTGTGTGTGTGTGTGTGTGTGCGTGTGTGTGCGTGTGTGTGTGTGTGCGTGCGTGCGTGCGTGCGTGCGTGCGTGCGTGCGTGCGTGCGTGTGTGTGTGTGTGTGTGTGTGTGTGTGTGTGTGTGTGTGTGTGTGTGTCGTGTGTGTGTGTGTGTGTTTTGCTGCTGTTGTTTTTTGTTGTTGTTGTTGTTGTTGTTGTTGTTGGGGGGGAGAGAGGAGGGAGTTCGGATTTGTATTAAAAAAACGTGGAAGCTACGCTACTGCGGTCTGTGCAGGTATAGTTAAGCGGCTGGGGGAATATAATAGAGGAAGCCTAATCGTCGCGATGAAACAAGTGTTTAACTATAACTTGTTGACGAATTTTCGAATAAGAAAAAATAAGCGAATGGTTCCCATTAGAAACTTGATGAGCATTATCGAAAGCTCCGAAATCAGTCAATTTGAGAATGATTTTGCGCGCGTTAGAATGGGAAAACTGTTAAATGTAAATTTTTTCTAACCATGCCACGTCAGTCGGTGAAGCGATTGACGGCATTTTTACATTACTGTATTTTTCGTTGCACTATGTCAATGTTGGCAATAAAGAAGAAAAAAAAAGAATCGGTGGCCGAGTGGTCTAGCGAACACCAGCTCGCAGCATGTGGAGCGAAAGCCTCGCGCTGCAGAGCTCAGGGATCCTGGGTTCAGTCCTTACCCCTGCCCGTTTTCATCTGGACGAGCATCTTGCCCGCGTGCGGTCGTGTATCACTATTGCGTGAGCAAGTTAAAAGACCCCAGGTTAGCAGTCGTACTGCGCTGGCAAAATTGCTCATCTGCAGTGTCGACCAGGGTCGCCGCATCCTGGCAGACCGACCTTACGCTGTATAAACGCTACCCGTCCAATTTGACTTTTGACTTTGACTTTCGAGGCAATTTTAAGCAATCCTATAACCCCCACCCCACCCCCTTGAAGAAGACACCCTGTAGTTTAAAATAGATAGGAGCATCTGGGCTGCAATTTTGGATCATAAAGTTGCACGATCAAACTTAATTTAATCATACTTTTTTTCTTTAAGTAAGGGTGAAGCGCTGCATTGAGTATCGAATCATTCTCTGTGAGACGTTGGTAACAGAGGCTAACCCGCGTCTATCCTCCCTTATCGATAACCTATAATATTAATTGGGGCCCCAGCTGCTTCCGAAAGAAGAGAAAAAATTTAAAAAAAACTCGGCGGGAAGTGTGCAGTCGACCATTGTCAACAAACCGCTCTCAGTGCCGCTGCATGCATAATGAAGGAGATGGGACGCAATCTCGACATTTCTAACGCATCAATCTGATCAGAGAACCGACGCTGGTCAAAACAGAAATACAAAAACGAAAAAAAAATAGTTTCATTAGATATATCCGAGAGCTTTATTATTCAGTTCATCACTAAACCGTTAATGGCTGTCACCCTGATTGAAGAAGTAGCAAAAGTGTAACTATGCAGATTGAAATCCGTATTACATCAGCAACTAAATTGAAACCGAACTCGAAACATAGTCTACTTACTGCATTCGCATATTTCCATCATTTTACATTTTTAGAGCTCTAGATCCAGCAGCTTGCAGTGCGTAATTGTCAATATCTGCACAATACTATCTCGGACATTTTAAAGGGTTTGTCACCCTTAAAGTACTGCGAAACAATACGGCTCATACGATAACAAGTCTCACTACACCAGGACTACGATGTTGCGTTTTCAGTGACGCTTTCTTCAATAGTCTCCATCAACTGCTGTGGTGCAGAATAGCACCAGCCAGCGGTAGTGCAATCACCTACAGCCGTACTGTGTTCAAAATGGCCCATTCTCCACGGGCATACCAGACGTCATCTTAAGAATTTCTAACTTCCCTCTGTCTTAGCTTCCTTACAACAAATTTGTCTTTCTTCTGAGTGCAGACCACACACACCACATCCTGGGACTCGAAATTGCGAATTGATGTCTTCCAATCCTACTAACTTCTCTGTGTTTCGACAATGACTTTAGGTTCTGATTCCCTGCACGTCTGCTTTCCACCAGAGTTCAGAATGGGTCAATGCTCACGATCCTCGAAGTTCGTCCAGCGAACGTCGACGTGCAAAGGACGACTCCACTCGAAAACAGGACTTGCGCAGGAACATTGAGCACACTACACTTCGAGCTCATCGTCCAGATGAAAATTGCGTTGGATTGGCACACTGCGTACTCCGCGGGAAATTAGAGGCGCAGGCATTTTGTATAGCGCAGAATCCTTCGAGCGCAAGGCCATCGGGATTACTTATATTACATAATACCATATCGATGAACCATGTGACCTCTATGCTTTTTTTCTGAGTTTGAAAAACACGAGTCAATTTTAATTTTGGCTTCGGTTGTCAAGGTATACCTTTCCTGCCAAATGGCGCGTAAACTGCAACGTTTGTTGTTGCTTTTCTGCTCGGTTTTTAATAATTTGTCAAAAATTTTAATTTCTATTCCAAGGAGTGTGGCCCAGCCCAGTTTACAATATTTTGTAAGTTATGCTTGTATAATACTTGTATTATGCTATATGAGAAATTGTCTCCAACTAGTTGAGGCCGCGAGTTGTTTGATAGGACTACCTAATTTTCACTTACTCATTTTTCATTTTTAAATTTATGCTCACTGAAGTCCCGCAGGTGGTATTATGAGATATGGGTCGGAGCATATGTTTTTCCTTCGCTCTTTCAATAGAGTCCCCACAAACTTCCCATAAAGTGATAACAGAACGTTCAGCTCTTCTCCGCGTAAACCCTCTGGCGAGAGCACACGACCGGGCGAATAATTCACGCACAAAGGAATCGCCTGGTTTCGAGTGGGCGCAATCAGTCTCCAGTCAGTGTCTCCTCGGCGACCGACGTCGGGGTCATAAATATCGTGCGCCTCATTATCCTCGCCGAAGGACGGGCCTCGCATAAGACCGATACCACCGTCGAGGCCTGCGCCTCCACCGCCTACGTCATCACTGGTGGACCCAGGCAACGCCGCCTACCCTGCGTCAGCATCGTCCACAGCACGTCTCGCAGCGTCCCACAACGAGCACGACGTTGACGTCATCGTTCGTGGTCCGAGATTCACGAACGATGACGTCATGTGAAGGCCTTGTCTTCTGGGTGGTGTTGATGACACCCGCTTTCTCGGATCCTTACGTCTCGCATTCGGGGCCGAGGCCCCCTCGATGCTCGTGGCACGTTTCTTCATCCCAGGCATTCTACGAGTCAAGGACAACGTCCCGATATTAGATTCCTGATTGGATACGTGGATATGATGCTTTTGTTTCTCTCCCAGTGTATGAAACTGCAGCCATGATAGTCTGATCAAGTCTCAGGTGGCACGGATAACATCAGTTCATTGGCATTCGCCGAGGAGTTTTAGGAAAATAAACGAGCGCGGGGTTTCCTTTTCCTCGGTAAACTAGTCTGCCTGTGAGCTATCGACGTGCCTTCGTAGTGAGGTGTCACGTAGTGCGCTCAGGAAACTTGAGGGTATTATGCATTGTGTTCTGTAATTACGGGGGTTATTTACGTAAATATTTATTTACGGGAGCTTCTAGAGCGTGATCAGAATATGATCAGAATAAGAGCATGAGTGTTTAGTGTAGCCGAAAGCATGTGTGACAAAATTAAACTGCGAGGACTTACGCACACCCCAACAGTAGAATCGAAACAATTTTGATTTCAAGCACTTTTTAATTTTTTTTAATTCGATTCTGAGAAGCTTAGAAAAGCTGAAGTATTTTCTAAGCGGATCTTTTTTGTGATAGATAAGTGTTTTAAAGCGTCGTTTTCTTATAGCGTTGGGAATTGAGAAAGCGTTCTGTTGTTCGCCGATATGAGCCGGTCGGAAAAAATATTGAGCATGCAAACGCTGAAGCAAGGCTGGCGCACAAGCAAGCTGGGGAACGAGAGAGAAAGAGAGAGAGGTGACGTGAGAGAAGTAGGGG
This sequence comes from Ixodes ricinus, assembly GCA_037355805.1. Taxonomy (NCBI): domain Eukaryota; kingdom Metazoa; phylum Arthropoda; class Arachnida; order Ixodida; family Ixodidae; genus Ixodes; species Ixodes ricinus. Next base: position 5,052 of record JAZHYW010026802.1, read on the forward strand.
AGGTTGTTCTAGCGGGAAGGCTGAACTGGTTCCCCATGAAAGAAAGTAGGGAGAAAGGAAAGAAAGGGGAAAAAGAAAAGAGGGAAGGAAAATAGAGAAAAGTAAAATGAAGATGTGAACGCCCTGAGAGTTAATTTCGAGTTATTTCACAGGCGATTTGCTACGCCGGATTCGTCGAGAAAGTTCAGTAGCAGGTGTTAAATTATTTGGCGGCAACGGGCTGAACCACTTGGATAGACGATGTCCTCGTCGTCTGGATCACGAAGTCCGATTCTGGCGAGCTCAGTGAGGAACCGGTGATGTGGATAGCTATTTTTTCGCAGTTGAAGAGAATGTGGCAAATGTTTCCTTCATCGTTGCAATTCGGACACTAGGAGCCTTTTGTTGCAGATATTTAAAAAAGAAACGCATTTGTAAATGCACTTCTCGTGCGTATTCTTATGAGGAGGGTGCTCTTCTTTCTTGTGAGACCCTTTGTGACGCATGGCTGATGTTTGGAGTATGTGGTCGGAGCAAGTTCAGTTATGTAACTCTTGATGAACTTTCGCGTCACCTTGAAATCTGTTGGAATGAGAATAGTGCGCAGCAGTCCATGTGCCGCTCCTGCGAGTTTATCGGCTTCGTAATTACCAAACAATCCCACATGTGAAGGCACCCACTGAAACGTAATGTTGAATTCAGAATTGTGTAACTGCTTTAACGTAAGTTGTATGGTGGCCGTCGTTTCGTCCATGGAGTCAGGATTAGCTAGGCGCTGAAGGCCCGTTCTCGAATCGGTGACCAGCACTACAGTCTGTTCGGTATGCGAGGTAATGCAGTTGAGTGCTTTCTCAATGGCCTTAAGCTCTGCCGTAGTGGAGCTGACCACCGCTTCCTTTGTTATACCAAAAGAGAACATGACATGGAGTGGCTGGGGAACGATCAGACTGAGAAATGATTGTCACTTGGTAACAAAGGAACGGACAAACACAAAATCGCCTCAAACGGTTTTGTGCTTGTCCCTTTTTGTGTGCTCCCGTTTCCGGGGCTTTGCAGTATGGAGGAAAGAATCTTTCGTGGAAGGCAGTTCTTAAGAGAAATACTACTAGCAGAACGATTGGCCACGCAGATCAATTCGTCATGGGTAATTCGTCACTGAGTAACGTGTCGAAAACCGACTACGTCTGGCATGAAACATTTTTGTGTGGGGAAGGAGATGTGGTTTTCGTTTTTTCTTGGCTTTTGTGTCCTGGTTTAAAGTTTTAATGTCTTAAAATGTTTTTTTCCGCGTCCAAATGAATACAATATTCAACTTGATGGAGTTAAACTTGAGAAAACTTTTTTATTATATTATTTTGGGAAGCTCAACGTTTAATTGCTTGAAAAAAAAACACCTTCGTTTGGTGCTTTTAATGTATAAAGTTGTAAAAAAACTAGCAACATTCGGATTCGAGCAACGTCCAGTAAAATCATCACAAGAAATACACGAGACAATATAATTCTCTCGGTCTATCTGTTTTGAATGCCGTAGTCGGTTGCAGTAAATGCAAACTCATATCCAATTCAATACAAAACAAACGCGAATAGGACACGGAGCGCACAGCTGCCGGGCTGCAGTCATTTCCGCAGTAACATAATCCTCATCTCATTCAATCGACCATTTTCAGAACCCCATCAAGCAACATTGGCGGTCACCATTTCTTGGGCACGAAGCTTTTGATTAAATCCGTGTCCTTACCGAAGGCTGACGCAACATTCGTTCTCGATCCGAGCTGAGCCGAGTTCATGTCGAACCCTTGCCGAGTCCTGGTGTCCAGTAGATGCTTAAAGCACGTGCCCAAACAATGGCGGACTCGGATAGTAAGCGCTGCAGCTCCTAGTTAGCGCGCACTTTTCAAAAGGGTCTCTTCCCTGCTTGGTAATGCCCAACGATATCATCGCGTCAGCTACCAGCTATACATGAAAACATACATTCTTTGCAATATCTGGATATTTTAGCCGCAGGCACGGCATGCTGCGAACGAATGCTGTGTACCACTGACGCAGCATTCATTCAGGAATGCCGAAAGAATAGAGTTTTAGTATTGCGTATAGAAGCAAACGCGAGTGCTGTGCGTTAGCGTTAGCGTGCTCTGAGCCTGCGCATGCGCGTCGTCGCCCTTCGCCAATCCAAGACGCAGTTTGAAGCTCCGCGCACGCTCAGCGTGGAACACGCAACGCTAACGCAAACGCCCAGTGCTTGCGTTTGCACGCATACGCAATACTAAAACTCACTAATAAGACGCAGGTGGGACTAGGGATGACGTACGACTTTCTTTCAACCAGCAACAGTAAAATAGAGCCACAGCGAATTTTTTTCGGAATCACACACCACAATGAAACACGAAAGAAAGAGACATGAAAAGGGGACAAGGAAAGAAAGGCAAGGATATGCTAAAAATGTACAGAAGATTAGAAGATTAAAGAAAGGATGGTTTGACGGTAAAAACTACATTACTTCCCAGAAATTATGACCAAACAGCTCTGTCGATTTCGGAGACGAGAATTCTCAATATCATGTCGACTTAAGACGAGTGACGGAGCAGAAACATTGTTGTCGGCTTCTGTTCATAATTAATGATTCTATTATCTCCTTCCGAACCAGCTATGGTGCCCTCCTACGATGCTGGTCCGCTCAAAATATGGAATGCAACCACTGCACGAACGGGAAGGAACAACGACGGGGTGATACGAGGTCAGCTGAGGCCCGTAAAATACCGAATGATGTTCCCGGAGTCGGTGGATGGCGCACCTTCCCGTTTGCCTAACTTATCGCTTCCGCCAAACTAGTGGCGCAGAATAGGTTCCCTCCTCTTCGGATGAGAGACATTTGTGTGTGTGTGCTTAACATCGCATTGCTGCGGCTTCTCGTCTTTGTCGACGCTTTTACAGAGCTGTTTTAACCGCTTTCTTGGGGAAAACAAAACGTTTGTGTTGTAACGAGGTGGTGAATCGCCTTCAAATGACGCGCTGAGTTACAGCGTACTATAAGGGATGACGGCTAAACAGAAAGACCGGCTACCTGTAGTAGCCGGTCTTGTGCATGATTAAGACAAAAAATGAACATCTGTGAAGTGTTCGCAGCAAAGTGTCCCAAGGAAATCCGGGGTTGATGCGGGGTTTCTTTTCCATCTTCTGGGGAACAGTTCAGAGATATTCCCTTCGAGAAACTCTTAAATGCCCCAGACCTGCCGCCAAAATAGAAGTTCGAGGCCTTTTGCCGTCTTCCCCTATGTACACAAGCCAGCGCACAGTTTGAAAACTATTTCCACCCGGCACAACACAAGCGTTTTGTTCTCTTGCTAATCTGGTTAAAACATCTCTGGTAAAAACGTCAACAGCGACGAGAAGCCGCAACAATGTGATGTGCGAGTACGAAGTCGTCTTATGCGAAGAGAAGAGTTTATTTTTTTATTTTATTAGGTTGCAGGGACCAATATATCATTTAATTTATTAATCCCTCGAACGCTCACGTGGGGCTTTGCATAAAGGGAGCATAAAGTTCTTGGTATAGGTAGGGCACATTGGCCAAATGAAAGAAAGACAAAACAAAGAATAACAATTAAAAACGTGGACTATAACTGCAGCGTTAGCGGTAACGCGTTGCAAGTAACGACGTTACCGGCAACGCGTTACTTTTTTCGGAAACGTAGTAACGTACTCGTTACATTGTCAAAAGAGTAACAGGTAACGTACTTGCGTTACTTGTTTCAAGTAACAGGTAACGCAATTACTTTACTCGTTGCACACTCTTCCCAAAACCTGAAAGCACAGACATGTTTTTCTTGTTTCTGTACTTCGTTCCTCTTAGTCCCGGACGCGGCCACGCACGAGCTCATAGGACCGATAAGTCAGCGTCAAAAGGGCACCATCATGCTGTTCGTCATGTTTCTGTACGTCTTCTGTCATCGCTGAGCCAATCAAAAACAATAAAAGCCCAGCGACTTGAGCTTTTGCCGCTGCCTCATTGGTCCCATTAGCTCGTAGCACCGGCTGCGTATAGGTGCCAAGTCATTAGTTACTGCATTAATTCCACGTGCCTTCAAAATTTTCCCTGTCTCTTCCCCACGCAAGAAGTTTCACTTTAGAAAAAAAACACGTTCACGCCCTTTGTGCCAGTGTAGAAAAACGCTTCCGCCAAAAAAACGCTGTTACCGTCAATTTATTAATAAAACGTTATGCAAAAGTAACGTGCGGTACTTTTTACCGGTAACGGTAACGGTAAGGTGTTTATTTTATTTTGAGCTAACGTAGGTCGGTAACGCTTTCTTTATAACAAGGTAACAAGTAACGTATTAATGCGAAAGCATTAATTGCCTCATGAAGTAAATCCGGCGAACAACGACACAAACATTCCCATTGGCTGAGCGAAACTGCACTTAAATTCCCATTCGCTCATTCCCAGTAAAACACAAAGAAAAGCACAGCAACGCAGATGCTTCGTCACGGAAGACGGCAGGTTTCAGAAATAAACATAAAGAAAAGTACAGCAGCAGTAGATGCCTCGTCACGGAAGCTCAGCAGGTTTCAGAAATAAACACAAAGAAAAGCACAGCAACGCAGATGCTTCGTCACGGAAGCCGGCAGTTTCAGAAATAAAACATAAAGAAAAGTACAGCAACCGCAGAGTGCCTCGTCACGGAAGCCGGCAGGCTTCAGAAATAAAACACCAAGAAAAGCACAGCAACGCGAATTAGGCTACGCGGAAGCCGGCAGGTTTCAGAAATAAAACATAAAGAAAGCGCACAGCGTAACGCAGATGTGCCTCGTCACGGAAGCCGGCAGGTTTCAGGAAACAAAGCATAAAGCAGCGTACAGCAACGTAGGTGCTCTCGTCACGGAAGCCAGCAGGTTTCAGAAATAAAACACAAAGCAGTGCGCACAGCAACGCAGATGTCTTCCGTCACGAAAAGCCGGCGCGGTTTCAGAAATAAAACATAAAGAAAAGTACAGCAACGCAGATGCCTCGTCACGGTAGCCGGCAGGTTTCTGAAATAAAACACCCAAGAAAAGCACAGCAACGCAGATGCTTCGTCACGGAAGCCGGCAGGTTTCAGAAATAAAACATAAAGAAAAGTACAGCAACGCAGATGCCTCTGTCATGAGCCCGGCAGGTTTCAGAAATAAACACACAGAAAGCACAGCAAACGCAGATGCTTCGTCACGAAGCCGGCAGGTTTCAGAAATAAAAACATAAAGAAAAGTACAGCAACGCAGATGCCTCGTCACGGAAGCCAGCAGGTTTCAGTAAAGAAAACACAAAGAAAAGCACAGCAACGCAGATGCTTCGTCACGGAAGCCGGCAGGTTTCAGAAATAAAACATAAAGAAAAGTACAGCAAACGCAGAGATGCCTCGTCACGGAAGCCGGCAGGTTTCAGAAATAAAACACCAAGAAAAGCACAGCAACGGCAGATGCTTCGTCACGGAAGCCGCCAGCAGGTTTCAGAAATAAAACATAAAGGAAGCGACAGTTCAGCGCGGATGCCTTCGTCATGGAAGGTCACGGCAGGTTTCAGGAAATAAAACACTAAGAAAAGCACAGCAACGCAGATG
>JAZHYW010026806.1:0-78186 GCA_037355805.1 Ixodes ricinus
TCCGAATCATTTTGTATGGAGGTGGGACAATTTCATTGTCCCCAATACCATCGTGCAGCCATGTCTCTGTAACAACAACAATGTGAGGGTCATGAAACAACAAGATCATTTCCAGTATGTCTACTTTATTTAATATACTTCTAGCATTGAAGCTCAATATCTTAAACAATTTCAGCGGGTGCAACTTCTTGCGCCTTTGAAGTGTCATCCAGGAATAGTCGTGTTCCATTGGTTATGTTACTTCCCTTTCAGTAGTCTGCGTTTCTTTAGAAGATTATCTTTTTCTGCAGAATCCAAGAATTTAACGATGACAGGTCAATTCCTGTTCGTTTTTCGCCCGACGCCATGCAAGCGTTCGACAGTGTTGACACGAATTCCGAGCGTTTCTTCGAAAACGCCATCTAGTACTTTTGATTTTAACGTATCTGCCGTTTCATTGTTGTCTTCCGGAATCCCAAAAACCACAAGGTTATTGCGGCGGCTATAATCTTCTAGACTGCGAAGCTTCCTCTGACACTCAAAAGGTCTTCTTGCATTGACGTGACGCTTTGTTGAAGACCTACGACTTGGTCTTTAACCTCGTTTGTGTCTTGAACTATTACTTCAATCTGTTCAACCCTTTTAGCTAAGCTGTCGAATTTGCTTTCAAACATGTTGCTGGCTAGTTTTTATTACTCCGAGATCATTTATAATCACGTTTTGTGTAACGAGAATAGATTTTGCCATTTCCTCTATCGTAAGTGGGGTATCAGTGCCCCCATCATCAGGTCCCGGATTCGATTCAATGTCCCCGCATGACAATAGGTCAAAAGTGACATCAATGCACTCCTGCAACAACAACACACACGTCCGAGGGCATGGCAGCGATAAAAGGCAAATGTTGCTTGTACGTTTACAATACAAGGAACGATCATTACTCACCTGCATGAAAAACATTAGAGGGTTAACCATCGCTCCCGGTGAAGTGCCACCATGCCCTCTGACGCTGAGCAGCCAACGCGGTCCTTTTGTAGTTTCGTAGGTGGGGGCGGGACGTGTTGTTGATGTCGCTCCGGGATCTGCGATGTCGCTGAGCACCAGTGGCTTGAACATGTTGCCAGGTTCTTTGTTGACATGTGAAGGGGCTTCGCTGCTTCCGTGAGACTGTGACCACAATCGTGACGAGGCGTGTTGGTGATCCGTATGATTGCTCTGCGCTGTTGGTGTTTCGCTGTCCAAGCGCTCCGTTGAGTCGAGCTGCCGCATCATGGTTCTGCTGGCCGAGCATTCCGTTGACTCGAGCTGCAGCATCAGCGAGCCCCTAAGTCCAGCCAGGGATATCAGACACTGCATGAAAAATATTAGAGGGTTATCCATCGTTCCCGATGAAGTGCCACCATGGCCTCAAGTATGATCAGCGGTAGTATCGCTTACTTCTAAGAATAACTGAAAAGTGCACACACGGTACGTGTTAAACTATCTGATGAAGAACGCCGTGAACGCAGGCGTCTGGAGTCTGGAGTCTGGAAACTCAAAGTATCGCTAAACGTTTGTTATGTTAGAACGTTTCTCGTATGCAACACAATTGCCTAATAATTCGCCATACATTTTCTCCATCGCGGACTGCTGTGACGTTTTTAGAGCATGACATAAAATTCTTGCGTGTTTGAGATAACGATTTGAATAACTGGCAACAATGGTTTTAAGCCTCAAAATGGCTGAAGTGCTCTTACTCTGAAGCATGGCTAATGGAGTGGCTGTAAGAGAAGCGATGTAAAGACCTCATCATGGGCTCTGAGAGTGCAGGTGCGCAAACCGCCTCGCGCACGTGCAATCTCAGAAGAACACGCATTACTCCACACCTTCGTGTTTTGTCGTCCTTGCGAAAAGTAGCAGCATTTTAAATAAACAGAGGAGAGGTATGCAGTCCGGCCGGAGAGCCCTACTGCAGATAGCTTCACAATTCGGACGGCTGGAGATCTCGGCTTGGAACGATCCGCAGATGGCATTTTCCCTGCAGAAAAACCGGACATACCATCGGCCTTATCTATGTGGACTTCAATGAAGTAAGACAACTGAAAGTGAACTCGCAGCTGCCGTCTCAAAGAACAGCTGTGAGTGAGCCTTGTGTTGACTTAACTTCGTCCTTGCTCTTTCGGCGCTTGTATGCTTTTTGAGTGAGTATTGCTTTGGGTCGTTTTCACTGTTTGTACAAAGGTTACGTTTCTTTGTCTCGCAGTCGCCAACAAGTGGTTCCGGTCCTACAGCAACGTGTTCCGGCTGCCCTGCTCCACAGACCGGAATGCTTCCCTGGCGCCCCTCGTCTGACCTATTTTCCAAGACTTCATGTCGATCCCCAACATGTGGCTATACGCCAGCTGTCGCTGTAGTAGCCGGCCTCTTTATCAGCAACGAATATGTTGGGAGAATCCCTGCTTGCAATAAAATCATCGGTGATCATGTTATGGTCACCGACATCTTAAGAAACTTGGGGTGTGGTAGTCCCAAACGCCTTCTTATTGCTCCGCGGCTAATTAGACAGTCCTAGTTGATAAGAATGGAGAATAACAAATCACGGAGTAAATTTAGTAAACACAATGAGCCTCGATCCTGCGTTTTTTAACGCAATAGCGTTTAGAAGCTCGTGTCGCAGAAAAGCCGGCGTCGGTGTCGGTGGGACGGGAAAATCCTAATTGGTTGATAGGGTCACGACGTCACAATCACATGTCCTCGCGCTGGAATTTCAGACAACCCACAGCGCTCACGTGAAACGTGACGTCACGCCTGGAATGAAAGTGATTAAAACATGACATGTAAGGCGAATTAAAGGTCGCCCCATGTCTCAAATTATTTCACTTTATAAAGTAATTAAAGAAAACAATTTGAAGAAATTTAGACGGAGGCGGCATTCGAGCCCACGACCCTTCGGTTGCGAGCCAGACACAATACCAACTGGGTGACGCAGACACATCTTTTTTTTTAGAGCGCAGCTCTTAGGCGCTTGTTTCCGGCATGAGCGGCGTCGGCGTCGCCGTCGCCTTCGTCGTAACTGCGCAGTGCATTATGGGACGTTTCCCACGATGACGTCACGTGTGACGTCACGAGGATCACCAGTGACACCATAGATGACGTCACCGCGCGTTGCAGTATTGATAAATTTCCCCGGTTAAATTTAGCGCAAAAATTTCCCGCTAAAGTTTTCCCCACTAAATGTAGCATGAAAATTTTCCCGCTAAATTTAGCGGAAAAGTTTTCCCGCTAAATTTAGCGGGAACAAATTTCCCTAAATGGGAGGCGAGCAGTAGAGGAGGCGCGAGGGTACGGATGAGGAGTAGGGGCATACCCTCCTCTCCGCATCTTCCCTCCTCCTGCTCAATAGCTGCGCTCTAATTCGGCGTTACAGGGGATTGTAAACGTCTTTCATTTTTTTTTATTGTCTGCTTTGACAAGATTATACAAGACTCCTAAAGGCAAAATTATGCGCGCAATGAACTATGCTCACATAAACTTTCAAATTCTTCAGGTGCTCCAGAACATCCAATATGGATACCCACTCCGGCGGGCAAACCAATGTGGCAAATACAGCTTTTATACTCTAAGAAATAGGGGTGTATGGGGTACACCTCCTGTCCCATATGTAGCACCCCAAAACAACAATTCGACGTTCAGTCCACAGACGTGGAACCGACGATACCAACTTTCAAGAGCGACTTGATAGTCGACCGATACAACTTATTAAAATAGCTAATGTACGCATTTAAGGCTGCAGTAAGATAATCAAGGTTTTTGGCCCTGCTGCAAAACCTCAGTGTTTTCTTTTTTCTAGTCTTTGATATGCACATTAGCTATTTAGTACGTAATATCCAATAGCTATCAAGTTGGTATCACCAGCTCGACGTCAGTGGACTGAACGGACATATGGAGTTTTGGGGTGTTACATATGGGACATGGAGTGTACCACTATACACCCCCTATTACTAAGAGTGTACACCGACGTACAGTTTTATAAAATACATTCTTACAGGGCGCGCGTCCACTTCAGCAATACGCACAGTCATTCTGCATCGCACAGTCACAGTCACTTTGCATTCTGCATTGGACAGTCACACGCACAGTCATCATCATGACAAAATCAACAGGAAGTTCTGCGTGTTTTTCTAGAGGAAGGAACCGAATTCCGTGAGGTGTTATCGGTAAGTATTTTTAAATACTTACCGATACCGATACATTTCAGAACAGGAACGCGTCGCAGCAATCTAAAAATACGTGTTCTATTGTCCCCGGTGCTTTGCAAAGAAAACATTGAACACCCCATGGTAAGGATATATTTTTCTCATGAAGCAAAGTTTTCACGGGAAGTGTACCCGTGTGTAGTTTGAAGAAAAAAGTCTTTATAGAAGGTAGAATTGACATATTTTTTAATACGTGAGAACACATCATGCCCTGGGCCTGCAAGAAACACAGACCGGTAAATGGGTACAGGTAAAACGGTCTCAATAATGTCCCTCGTTAAACGATTACGTTTGTAGGGACTGCACGCACTGCTAAGCGCGTCCAGTCCAAAGAAGATAAAAAGAGAAAAAGCGCGCCTGAGCTATACGCTCACGCGCTCACGAGGCTCAGTCCCTTACGAGACACCACTGAAATAGAAAGTTGTTTGGAACGTCCGTCTCGTGCCTGTTTCTTTCAACGCATGTTTGACACTTGACAGAGACTCTATAGTCGGTGACAGATCAAGAACGAAGTGGAAGCTCCTCCCCTCCACTTTAGTAGAGCTAACGCTGGAAAAGAGGCGACCTCCTCTCCACCGTTTGCTCCGCTCAAGTGGAAAGGGTGGAGGAGCTTCCACTTCGTTCTTGACCTGTCACCGACTATAGAGAAAAATGCGCAGACAGGAAACGAAACGTGTCAATCACTCCGCAAAGATAACTACAGATCTTGTCTTGCTTACGACAGCTCGAAGAAACAACAAACGATGGGATCTCTTCGGACTACCTGGTCATAAATAATGGCACAAAGAAAAGGACTGGAATGATTCCGAAGGAACGTAGAACGTGGGACAACTTGTTTGACAAAGACATGCGATGATGACAGCCGACCTTTGCTGACGCAATGAAACAGATTGTAGCGGCGAGCTCTTTCTCATCCCGAACCTCAGATAAAAACAGCAAAGACACAATGCCGACTTTTGTACATTGACTCTGGCACACGCCAAAACTATACCAGAATTTTGCAATTAAAAAAACTTTACAAAGAGTAGCTCGTGAAAATATTGACAATTCCCAGCCACACCACTTACTAGTCTTCTCGCGAGTATCCTCAACAACAGATGCCCAGTAATCATTTGATTTTTCATAGTGCTACAGCGGAGCTCCTAAGTACTTGGATGGAGTTGACGTAAAAGGAATACCTTTAAAAATATCAAGTATCATGGCCCAAGTTCCTCGTCAAAGACCGCAACACTTATCCCAATTGACCACAGCACGTGTTAGTTCACAAAATGTTTTTACCTCTCTCACGGCTTCCACTATACTTTTCTTGTCCTTGCAAAATAAAGCAATATCCTGCCCATTCGACAGCAGCTTGATCTCTGTACACTGCAGAGCAAAACATACAATAAAAAGCCTATGTTTAAATACATTTCATACAAAAACTTCTAAATGGATACTAAACAATAAGGGCGATAATGGACAACCCTGTTTCACTAGCCACATTACATTTAGTATGAGGTTGGTTTTCCGTTGACTCTGAGCTGAGTTCTACAACCGTCATAAGCCATTTTAACGAAACGTAAAATCAATTCTGCCACATTTACATGTTCCAATATTTTTTTACAAAACATAGTGTTGCACACGATCGAAAGCTTTCTACAGATCGATCTGGAGCAAAGTCACTTGATCCAGATCCTCATCACAGATTTCTAATATGCTTCTTACGATGTGAATGTTGGTCAGAATGGATCTGACTCTAATTGCACAAGTTTGGTGATCTCAGACTATTTCACAAATGGCATTCTATAATCTCCTCGCTAAAATGTTCATTAACACTTTTGTAATTCGCGTTGCTGAGCGCTATTGGCCTATAATTTTTAACGTTTTTAAGATGTTGGTTATTATCGCTTTTTGGGATGAGGTCAGTATGTGTGTTCAAAAATAAGGATGGCAGCCTGTTCCTGCCATATGCTTCAACTTCAAGTACAAATGCGTGAAAGAACCCAGCGACGAAGTTTTTATATTTCTTAGATATATTTTTTTTGTTTCGCCTGCAGTTTCTATTTGAAATATTTGGTGCATTTGTTTATTCCTGATCTAATGTTCAACAATATTTTCATCCATTCTGAACCTGAGGTATAAACTACGCCACTAGATCACTGGGTGGCTTCGTGTCAGACGGCGTTCTAAATATCCTTTTCACTAAGCTCCTTTATAAAATCGGCCAATCTGCTCGCGATGTCGAGTGCGCACGTGCCCTATGGCGTGCGCTGGTTCGCCGATTTTATAAAGGAGCTTAGTGAAAAGGACCTTAGAACGCCGTCTGACACGGGTATTAGTCGGTTCTCGCCTTTTGGAGTGCTTTGTATTGATATTCCATGACATCAATCATGCTATGATTATTTTAATACCTTGTGCTGTTTGTTTCTTTGTCAGGGGAATATGATCATTGTCAATCTGCAGCAGTTACCATGTGCTGTTTTGAAGCTGTATGGAATCTATTTCTGCAGTGATGCATACTGCCTTGTAAAGAAATAATGTATATGCAGTACACTACGCTGGCTGAAATCTTTCCTCATCTTTCAAAAGCAGAACAGACATGCGCCCTCTGTTAATATAAGAGGGGTGTACTAAACTTTGTGGCCCCTCACATTTTGCTGCAAATAACAGTCAACTAGAATTCAGCAGATAGGTCACCCGTTTGCGACATATTCTTCTTGGAGCCGAATGCACTTACGTCACTGCTGTGGCAGCCTTCCTATACCTGTCGGAACCACTTTTTCAGAGTTCGTCACACCCACGCATGACTATCTGCATGAGCTTATCAGTAACCACGAAATAGCATGTCCCCAGGGTTTATTTCAGGCCTACAGATGTGGCAGCCAATGATGTAGCCTGGAATATTTTTAGAAGGGAGGGGGTTTCGTGTTATTTTTGTACAAAACACTGCACAATTGGTGTACTCAAATCAATCATCTTTTTGCGATTACCCTCTGCCCTGCACATATTTTCACTGAAATTGATGCTGCAGCATTTTCCGAACAGAGCAAGCATGCGCATGGCCAGCGTGTTTCATGCTGTCGGACGTTGCGATCCTAGTAGTTGGTTGTTACAATACTGGCTAACAATACGTGCGGACGCAAGGGTCGTTGTAGCTGCATCATCTCAACCCATGTGTGCTCTCCCTCGACTGTCAGGCTGCAGAGCGAGCTACAGCAGAACAGGCCACACCTGTGCCACTGCCAGAATCCCACTTTTTTCATCCGAGTTTTGTTATCTCAGTACCCTCACGACTTGAATTTACCAGAAAATACAACGGAACAGAATTCAATTGTCAAAATTCTGACATCAGTTTGGCACACTTTCACGACTGGCAACATATCTCTCATTTGAGTGTGCCAGCCAAGATGAACACTTCAAAAGTTAATTTGTGATTCTTAGGTAATTTATTTGCTACAGTCCTGAACAGCTTAAAATATCGCATCGTGATCGCTCCTGCAGCCAATGAGATTGAAGCATCAGCCGACAAGAACGCCAAAAAAAACAAATCATGCAAGAAGCATGAACACAGAATGCCACGGTTTGCCTATCTTAAGAGTAACTATAGTTATCACTTTACACTCGTAATCTACGTCTGCCGAGGGCAATAACGTCTCACGGAAGAGATAACTTTTTTATTCCAAGTGCCTTTTTCTTTTTTAATTATTCTCAGTCGTGGGTGTTAACGTCCTTTATAATTTACACGTTTGAAACAAAATAATAGTGTGTAATGTGCACGTAGTAACAAGGAACCAAGTTATTAGGATCCCAATATACTGCGAGGAGTGAGCTCTCCAAAAGCGCACATGGAAACTTCGGAGACAGCAGCTGCTGATGGTGCCTATTTTTGTGCTTTATTGTAACGCCAATCACCAAGGGTATACTTTAAGATATCGAAGTACACGCACCAAGATATTGCTCCTTCCTTTCTTTTCCTTTCTTTGTTTTTACCGGACAGATGGCGTTCGCTCGAGAGCACAGACGCATTTGTTGTAATGAAAAATATTGATTTTTCAAAACTAAAAACAAGATTTTTTTGTACCTAAAAAAATTGACGTCCGAATATTCTTAAATTGTTTTCACGCAGATCAGTAGACAGCGATCAAGAAAATAAGCAGATCTATTCATAGCCACTGCAGGAAGCGAGAAATCGAAGTAAAGTCAGGTAACGCCAGCATAAAACCTACATTGCTAGATCAATTCAGTTAAGGAACCTCCCATTGACGCTGCTTCCACAAGCAGAACCCCCCTTTACCCGGATGGTTCGCCTACATTTGTTCGAGGCGCCACGGTTTCGGGTACGGCTGCTGGGGTAACTACAGTGTCTTCTCTAAAATACACAGGCTTTGAAGCACAGCCTGCTAGATGCCACTTCACCGTAGCGTCTCGGAAGAAATGCAGTTTTGAATCACGGCCTAGGGATGGCTCTTCGAACGACGGGTGGTGGCCCTTGGGAGGGAAAGGTAGGGTTCGAGTCTCACCGGGGGCTCCACAACTCAGTTCGTCATAGTAACGTTGCACATGACAATAGGACATGACGCAACGCTCTATACAATCCCGCTACGAAACTTGGAGCTCTGCAGACGGGGGAAGCGGCGCGCATGCGCAGTAGAGACATCTTTGTTGTGGAAAGGGCAGGCGATATCAAAAGACGGTCAATGAAAACTCCTTTATATTGTCACGAATGACAGATGATAAGGCGACGAATGAACAGAAACTAAACGTTCGATTTGGTGGACTTGTGCTCGAAAGCAAAACTACAAAGTAGCCTGCTCCCAGGTCGGCAGAGTAGCACGATTGAACGCAAGAGCGAGACTGACTCCGGCTCGCCACGCGGAGTCCCTTGTCCACGCGTGGGCTTCTGGAACAATCGGCGTAGAAGGTTCGGCGCGTGGAACATTCGGTCCTCGAACAAGCAGCAGGGTATTCAAATTTATCAGAACGCGACACTGTTGCAAAAATCAGCAAAAAGGTGCGTCAGGCCCGGCAATCATACCTGGACTCTTTGCTTGGGAGCCAAGCGCGATTTAATCATTTGGCCACGGGCGCGCTGCTCACTTGGCCAGCTGCGCGCGCGGCATTTATGACTAGGGGTGATCTAGCAGAAAAAACATCCCTTTCAGCTTCTGTTTGGGCGGAGCTGTCGCTAGACAAACGAAGCTACTGGGATTACATTCACCTATACAGACGTACGTCTTCGCAGCTGCCACAGCCTCTGTTTGACGAAGCGATCTATAGACTTTGGATTCCGCTGCGTAGCAGTGCAGTTATCACGGAGGAGTCATGGCGTAAGTAAATTACACGCATCGTAATCATTTTCGTTTATTCATTCCTAGTGGAAACACTATATATGTATTACTCCTTCCGTAATCATATGGGGACGAGTAAGCAGTTATATAATTTACAGAACGTCTGGTGTGTTTATTTGGGGATATCAAATTGGAATTTTTTTCTCCCTTTTCAATATTTTTGTAAAACGCTTTTAACGATTTATTATAAGTATGAATATTTATGTATTCCGGCGAATTAACCCCGGTATGAGCCGCATCCAGTTTATTGTGATTGGAATAAGGCTATTTTAATCGGCGCAATATTTTGGATTCATTGTTTTTTATACAAACTTTTGGAGTAGCGATATCAGTCCATCTATCATGCCAAAAAAGCGGATAGTTATTTGCCATAACATTCGTTAGCGAGCTATAGCATGATTATACTCAAATTACCGTCGTCGGTATAGACGTATTGAACAATATGCAAGAGATATTTCGTTTAAAAAATCGGATTATATTTTCTACTATATTGCTTAAAGGAAGAGCTTTGAATATTTTATACCATAGCAAAGTAAACTGATGCATAACTTTGAATTCAAGTGCTTAGGTATTACGAGAAAAACTTTTTTTTCATTTTTTCATCTTTGACGACACTTCAAAATATTTCTTCAGTCACTAACAAAGTGAAGCCACGTAGCGTTTCACAATGAAGTCGATTACAACGTATTTTCGGGCTACAGTCGGCACTCAGTGTTATACTGCAGGAGCCAATTTAGGCCAAAAAAAAAAAGTTTTGCTTATATAGTCCACACCTGATGCATAGTCCGCACGCCTTGCATAGTTCACACCCGGTGCCAAGTCGACACAAAATTCTTCTCATACCTAGCACATATTGACAGATATATCTTTTCTTAGCTCTACAAACAAGCTTGTATTATACATAAATCATCATTTTCATACTCTTTCATTGACAAAATCCTCCACGTCTCGTCATAATGAACGACCTTGAAAAAAACAAAATTCTTGCATACTCCGCGCGTAGATAGTCCGCACAGCCTAAAATTTTAACTTTTCAGCATGTGTAGTCCACGGACTAAAGCCCGGAATATATTATATGTCTTCGATATAAAGCGACGACATGAGCATAACATTTTGAACTACTTTTGTTTAATAATTTACATGTAAATTTCACCGATATATCGTTTTTCACTCGTGTGATCTTTAATTTGTCAAAACACTATTTTCAACATTTTCAAGTGTTTTTTATTTTGGTAAGTTCTGGAGATGCAAAAACTAAGCGTAATAAACCCACGCTCAATACACATCCGTAAACTAAGTTTAGTAAAGGGGGTCGAAATATTTACACAGCAACGCAACATTGCAGTATATTGGGGTTAACTTTCGAAGAGCTCTTTTTGACGAATCATGGTTATATATAACGGACACCTTTCTGAATGATTCTTAGTAAGCTTTGATTTGGAACCATATAAGTCTCTACATGGTCCGCCTGGGACGGATAGGAGGCCACAAACAATGATGTCATTGGCGGGCCTTGTCTTCTAGGAGGCGTGGGTCCAGCTCACCGCCCTCTCTCCGGTCTGCCTTAGCACGGCACCAACTCTTCCTAAACTGAACTGGTCTATATATACAATTTTCAAAATAGTGCGCCATCTAGTAGCTGTTGCACAAATTATCCAAATCCGCCATTGTTTGTGCACGTGCTCCGAGAATGTATTGGACACGAAGGCCGCGTCAGCGTTCGGCGAGGACCCGGAACCAATCACACGCTTCGTGATCAAGAAATGGCGACAATACCCATATGTTGCTTGATATGTTTTTGAACAGGGTCTGTTGAACACCAGAAAGGACTTTCCGTGAATTGGTGTATGTCTATACAAAAAAACACTTAGTTATTCGCGCATTGTTTACAGGAAAACGCATCCGCTCAAAACTGTGCGGAAAAAAATTAAATTGGTGTATAATTATAAATCAATCAGCTTCTGCTGAAATTATCTATACCTAGCCTCGACGGAAGGAAGCAGAAGACCTCGTGGGTCTGGTGAACGTAAAAATGATATCGAATGTAGAAAGCTCCACCTCCGGGTTGAAGGCGTTGCGCCAATGATCGTCGCCTAACGAAAAAAAAAAAAAACACGTAGCCTTTGTTCGATTTTTTCTATTTGTGAACGTTACAATTAGTCATACACATTTAGCGGTTTTCTTGCTAAATTGAGCGATTTTTTTATTGGTCTAGCCGGAGAAATTGCTGTTTTGCGGTAGGAGGGATTCTTTTTTTTAGCGGTGTTCAAGTAGTGTTAGCGTTTTTACATCCGGTCGTATATGCTGTCTAGTTTACATTTATCACTCGTAGATAGCTTAATTTTTTTGGTAAATTAGACTCATAAAATCGTAATTCTTGATTGCTCTAAAACAATTTGTCACTAATTATGTCGTTTGCGATGCCATTCATATATTCCTGCGCAAACATTTAAGTGGTAGGCTTTCAACTGATCTGAGCCTCAACGTATAAATTTGTTTTCCAAGTCGGACAGATTCCATGGGCCCAGTACTATATGCACAGGAATTCACACAAAAAAGGGAGGGGGAGGGGACAATAGACTTTAAACTGGTTACTGGAAGTTCCAAGCAACGTCAGACATGTCAAATACCTGAAATCCTGAAATCTACCACCATCTAGCCCAAGTGAAGACCCGTTTGCAAATAACTCTACTAACAATCTTTTATGAGCACGTGAATTTGGTTAATGAATAAAGCGCCAGCCATTACTGCACAAAGGTTAGCAACTATGCAGATGCACGTAGGCAGGAATGGCTAGACAACACACCTGATAACACCTGGTGACCGTAAGATCATGCAGGAAACATAGTTTTTACATGAAAGCACTCTGAGTTAAGCAAGAAGGCTTTCTTCCAATTTTTTTAATTTGATTTACTGTTTTAGATTAATTATAGCAGTAAATAATGTTAAGTTATTCTTACCCTGCGCTTAGATTTGTCGGGTTTTAGCGGTTGTTCGGCAGTACTTTTAGCGTGGTTTTAAAATTTTGAGTTGGCAACGCTAGTCACACTAGAACTTGTTCCGTCTAACATTGCACGTCGATGTTCATCGGCAATAGCACGTGACCTATGCGAAGGTGATGCTCTTTGTTGAGTAATATGAAATCAGGGTGACTTGTCAAGCCTGCATAAGATCAGCTTGCACTGTATTCTCGATTACTGATGATGGAAATATGAGGTATTTGAAGGTTTAATGTAAAAAAATATCGACAAATATAATGAAAGAAAAGGCTATCTTTCGGAATGAGGCGGAATCACAGGAATGCTTTCGACACCTTGACAACGGCCTCGTCGTACTACTCTGATTTTTCAACAAACAAACATGTGGAGATGGCAGGTTTTGGAACCCGAGGCAGCTCGACTGCCTCGGGTTCGACTGTTTTCGACTGTTTTTCTACATCGTGCATTTTAAGGTGAGGCCTAAAAGTTTATTTTGTTTAGTTTAGTATTTCGTTCCCTTCCTTTACTCCGTTCTTGCTGCTACTGAATTCGCCAGGCGTGCCAAGAATACTGAAAGAAAATGCATCGAAAGAAGTAAATGATCATTTTTGGAAGTTTCAAAAATTACTACTTGTACGGTTACCGTTACAAGTAATCAAATTACTTGTAATTGATTGGTTTTAGAAGTAAGTTTTTCGAATCATTTGATTACATTTCGAAGGAAGTAATCAGGTGAATCATTTGATTATTTTAAACCTACCAAAATGACTTGTAACCAATTACATGCTTTCCTTCCCGTTTCAAATGGCACCTTTGTTCGAACAAGTTTCCTTCCACGGAACCCTCGAACCGAATCTCCGATAGGAGGTTGGTTTACCAAGATTGCTGTATTAAGAAGATAAGTAGTTCATAATTCGGTGATTCTAATGCAATATTGGACGGTGCGAAAGAACCGGCTGAAAACTCTTTCGTTTTGAATATCTGAAGTAATCGGAAAAGTGATGATTAAGTTTTTAAGTATTGGCCAATCGCTTTTCTTCTCAAGTAACCGAGTAATCTAACTGAATACGTTTTTAAGCGAGGAAAGTTATGTTTGTAATCGATTACTTTTTTTTTTCATTAACGTGTTCAAGACTGCTGATACTCCATTTTACTCCATACCAATACTCCGGTATACAAATCTCAGGCTTTACATATTTGTTTTAAAAAAGTGCCGTGAAAGGTACACTAATGCGGTTTGTGTAGATGATGTAATATGGCCAGGGGAATAACATATAAGGAACCAATCGTCCCGATTAGTCAGATGATCAGCTATAATTCGTCAATTTATTTAGTGAAAGTAAACATATGGTTCTATTAACAAACATGTTGAGCGCTATCGAAAAGCCTAAAGCCACTAAATAAGTAAATATTTAGAAGGATTTGAGGCATGTGGAAAGCGCGGGAGCGCTCTAAAGGTACCACTCGCGCAACGCGTGCAATGCTGGCAGTGCAAAAACGCGGGTAAAAAATAAAAAAAACGTGCGGGCGCGTTTTTTTTTTTTGTACCACCAGTTTTGCATTTTACGAGTGGTAACTTTAGTGCCCCATCGCGTTTCCAACGCGGCCCGTTTCTTAATATTTTTTTATAAAATTTAATTATTCATTGTTTTACGATGACGATAAACCAGTTTCTGAATAGAATCATATCTTTATCTTCAATAATTAGAAAGTCGATTAACACATTTTAGTTAATTAACCAATTTATTGTGACAATTATATCCCTATATTATGTCCCCCTGAACGCGTAACTTACCTGCACTGACAGCAGAAGTGTAGCTTTCACGGCTTTGTGAAAAAAAACATATTGGTAAAACCTTAAAAATAAACACCCTGTATATCCTTCTGACAAGCGATATCGCATATAATACACTCAACGAAGTCTAACGATATTTTCTATAACCATCATTACATTTTTTTCTCTTAAAGATACAGTGAATTCTATATTTAAAACTCACTGCCGTCATCTTGCACATTTTCAACAACACATAATTTCTAAACTGCACTGAACAAAAATAACGTGTTGGAACACATGTAAATACTTCGGCCAAATAGTTTTAATTTTTTTTTCAAATTCTAAAATCAAGTTAGATATTAAACCGAAATGAGTTATCAACTCAACCACGTCCGTCATTTTCAACAGCCGGGGCTGAATTCTCTACCATAGTATTCTTAGCTGTCGCCGGAAACACCAGCGTATAGTCGTTCCCACCCACCAGAAAGCACGCTGCCGCAAAGTCATTTGGGTGTTCTAGAACACCGTACCCAAAAGCTTTGCGTTCTTCATTAAATAGCGTCGTCGAATTTGCTCATGCGTCGAGCCCAATCCGCGTTTAAAACTTTTGCATGGGCCCGACGCTAATTCTTTGCGTGCACACCGCCTTTGGGTACGCTATTTTTAACTCTGCTACAATGTATCAGGGAATTCCGTGGTGCTCACTTTTTCTTCCCTCAGCAAGGACGTTAACACCGCAAAGTCGAAAGGCTTACCGTCTCCCACGTGCGGTCGACGAGCTCCGCTTTGTAACAGGTCGATGAACGCTGCGTACAAAACGCCACGTTGGTGTTCTTTTAGGCAGATTTCAGTTTCCATCCGGTTTCTACAGCGTACAATGAACTGCAATCCTCGCAGGCGAGATACCTCTCGGACACTGCCCTTTTCGATGTCTTCACGTGGGGTCGATGGGCTTGGAAGCTGTACTCGGTATCTCTCTGTATTTCTACGGGGAGGCAGTGCGGCATCTGCGGCCCTAAGAAACATATATCTGTTTATTTTCGTTTAGATTTGTGTGTGTGTGTAAGGGGGGGAGGGTCTTCTTTGATTTGTTTTATCTGTATGGCTCTTTGTCTTGTAACTACGGCATCATAGGCATCCCGGTATGGGCGCCTTACTGTTGTGCCGCAACTCTCCTGAGTTGAATAAATATTATTATTATTAGTATGTAGCTAGTAGTAGTATTAATATTATTATTATTGTGATTCTCCATAAGCCGTTTATCTGCAGCTCGAGTTTCTAGAGGTTTTTAGAGGGAAACGCAAGGCGAGCAAAACCAGCGTCATGCCATGCCGCGCGGCCAAGAGGACGCCTTTTTTGCAAGTCGTCAGGACATGTAGTCACGTGATAATAGGGATCGTGTCTCTTTCTCTGCTTGTGACTCGTGAGTCGTGAGCCATGCAGCCATCGCGGTAGAAGCCGTGTCGTGGTTTCGTTCTGTTTAGTTTCTGATGGTGTTATCGGGGATGCGTTGACCTGTTGACGAGGTCATGTGTTGCATGCCTGAGAAGTTTCGGTAGTAGTTGCAAGTGGAAATGTCTTATTTAGAGCATGTGTGTGTGTGGGACTGGCTCGACAGCTCTTCCTTTCGAACGTAACACGCCCGGCGGCGATGTTCTGAGCTCGCACGTCATTTCGGCACGGGTGTTACATAAATTTTTTAATCTATACAACAAAGGCGAGCTGGATATCCTTTTGTCTTGCCTGCACGTAACAAATGTAAGTGCGTACACTGCGTAACACTAAGAGTTTGGCACGCTTTTTGTGCCTGCACTCCCGTGCGTGCGCGTCTTCGTACAGTTGCAAAGTCTCACTTTGCATTTAGCTCCCGCCCAGCTTTTATCCGGATTCCGTGCCTTCGTCGTTTAGTTTGGATTTTATTTTTGGTTCGTGTTTAACGAGCGCGTTAACTACGAAACGATCAGAATGTTAAATAAAGGGTTTTGAATGCAGACATTGCCTCTTTGAAGTTTTTTGACCGGTACGAACGAACAAATACACGCATTTTCCAATCAACTGCAAATCGTATGACACGACATTCAGCTTCTTGGCCTCTTGAAAACACAAAAAAATAGAGCATAAAAAGCAACTGTGCCGTATTCTATAATGTTGAGCACAACCAGCAAACGTTACGTGTGGTCTGAAAGCTAATGTTGCACTTTGAGACGTTGTTTTGCATTCCACATCGTTTAAAAGGTCATGAAGAGCGCAGTCGACTGCACATTTGTTTTCGGAAAATGCATGTAGAACAACGACGCCGCCTGCAAGCATGATATTTGTTTTTCCGACACTTTTGATCGCTTTAACTGCTTTGCCGACAACTGTAGGTTAGCGCGTACATCAGAGATTCATTTCAGCGCGATGTCCAAATTCCAGGTTATAGCGCAAAAGCAAGCAAACAAACAAACAAGCAAAACGCATAGAGAAATGCCACGGAGTGGCTTTTTGCTAACAGGCGTCTCACGCTCTAGAACACGGCTCGGTGGTTCTAACACGGCCTTAACGTAAAGAAGTGATCTTTCTTAACTCGTAGGAATGGTGCGTGCCGGTGAAGTTACCCTGTTAGAGGAGAATTACATAAATGTCGTACCGTCCTCGTCATTTATGTAATTCTCCTCTAAGACCATCTTTCTGAACTTGGTCCTTTTTTATTTCATCTGATTTCCTACCTCATCAAGAAAACGATTAAGGTAGTCATGCTATGCCAACACTCTTGAGATTTATGCGCTCGTTAGCTATATGACAGGCACTCGAGCAGACATTTTCACATTACTAAAAATACGTAATTATATTTACAATTACTCCCAGCCAAACTGTAATTAATTACAACTACCCTTCTATAGAAGTAGGCGACCGTTACTCCAAAAATCAAAAAAGTAATCATTTACTTTTGTGTCGTTACTTCCAACTTTACTGCCCTCGAGAAAGAAACAAAGGGAAGAGGATTATTCAAGTTATTGTTGCCACCAGTTCCAATTCTATACCTTGAATTTTTTTAGCAACAGCTGGCTCTCGAAAATATCGTAAACACCTTGCCTCATTCCTCCGGGAAAATGTCGAATGCTACGCTGAACACTTTTTCAACTGAGGCACTTGATAGGAGTATCATATTGTTCCTCGCGGACGCTTGATGCACTGCATTGTGCTGCTCCAGAGAAGCGATGGAAGTGCTCTTTATCCTGAAAAGAGAGGAAAGCTTCGTAGTTGCAGCGATGTCTTATATTGTCGGAATCGCGAAGCTATAGAAGTCGTCATATAACTGGCCAAACCTGGAATAAAATGTGATCTATGTACATCTAACTATACCGGCAAATATTGCCAAACGAGGTTGGTAAGACGGAGTAGTCTTTACACGTGACAATTCAATAATAAATAGGGTTTCGATCTATATCCGTCTTCCTTTGAATCTTGACTGGTCGAGCCTTGGTTGAGACGTTGGTGAATAAGAAAATAATTTTAATGTAAATATAAGTAATACATAAATGAAAACAGAAGGAGACTCCTATAAAACAAAACAAAATTTGAACGTCTGTTAGGTTGTCTTACAGAAATATGGCTCTGTTGCAGAATATCTAGCGTTGAATACTTCCCATAAAACTAGGTCTTTCACCGCAGAGATCGCGATTATGTGAACATTGACAAAACTTCGGAGGCGGGTTTTGATAGTTGCTGACTATGCTGTTCAATCGCTTCGAAGAGCTGATCTCAAATAAAAGATTAAAAAGCGCGAACAAACGAGGACAATAAAGAAACACGACGACAGAGACAGGCGCTTTTATATGTTGCATTAAAACTTGGGTTTGGGCTAGTTAGTCCATTACTGAATAAAAGGTTAAAAAGCGCGAACAAACGAGGACAATAAAGTAATAAAAGTTTAAAAAGCGCGAACAAAAAAGGACAATAAAGGACGTCATTAAGGTTCTCAAAGCTATTAGAAAATTAAAACCTAAGTTCTCTACAGGGATTGACGGTATACCCAATTTTACTATTAAGGCGTGTTCTGATATATTTTCTCCCCTTTTGGAACATATATTTAACCTATCTCTTATGAAGGGTACTTTCCCTGGTTTGTGGAAGTCTTTTATAGTTGTACCTATCTTCAAATCTGGTGATCCGTCACTAGTAAAATAACTACCGTCCCGTTCCGTTATTGTGTGGTTTCGAATTTGTTTTCGAAATGATTATGCATGACCGGATCTCTAGTTATGCGAGTAAAAAAATTAGTCCTGTTTAACATGCTTTTTTTAAAGCGAAAGTCCGTAGAATAAACTTTGTGCTCTTTTTTTATTTCTCTGTACCAATAGTCACAAACACAGTCCAAATTAATTTAGTTTATTCTGACTTATCGACGGCCTTCGACCATGCGGATCATTCTTCACTCATTTTCAAACTTTCTTATTACGGCCTGTGCTCTAAGCTTTGTGAATGGTTCAGGAGCTACTTGATTTTACGCAGTAACACTGATCGTGCTGGCAACACACTTTCAAATTGTTATATATCGACTTCTGATGTACCCCAAGGGTCGAACCTGAGACTCCTGTTGTTTATTTTGTCTGTAAACGATATAGTATCAAGCGTCAAACATTCGTATGTCCTTCTTTTCGCTTACGACTTCAATTTTTTTTAAAGTTAAAGATTATGCTGATTGTGGTACTGGTGTGATTTCCAAGTGGTGTGCTAAAAACGCTTTGTCGTTAAATCCACAAAAAACAATTATTTTCTTTATCAAGAAAACGGGACGTATTCTTGTTCCCTTATGTGCTTGGGGGTAATGCGATAGATCGTGTTTCTCTTGTAAGAGACCTCGGCGTCTACATTGATAGTACCCTTTCATTTAATTGGCATGTTTCTAAGATGGTGTGTTCAGCGATAAAAAAGTTTGGTATGATCACTCGGTTATCACGTTCTTTCACTTCACCAGTATCTGTGGTGCCTCTAGACTTCAGCCTCGTATGCTCGGGAATTCAATTCGGTTCAATTAGTCGGAACTCACTATCTTTAACTCAAGTTGAAATGGTCGAAAGTGTGCAGAAGAAATAGTATTCGTACCAATACATTGAGCGGAAATTGTTTTGAGTTATGATTCCTTGCTATCATTATTTAGGCTGGAAAAGCTATCAACGAGGAGGACTATTAGAGACATTCATTTTCGTCATTAGGTAGTGCATGGCACTATTAAAACTGAGAACTTGCTTGTGAGTATTGACTTTCATGTGCGCACTAGTGCGAGTCGCCATTTTTTAACATTTTACCCCAAGAGACTTTGAGAATCCTCACCATTATCCCGTATGCAGTCTGTTTTTTTTTATAACATAGGCAATTGTGAATAACTGACAGTGCACCACACAAGAGGCTTAATAGCTGCTTGTTGGCACTACGAAAAAATAAAGCATTAGTGTAATATTATTATTATTATCAAAAAAGGCAATGTAAACGCCAGTTTGCATTACGTACATTTCTTGGTAATGGCAGAAAAACCACGAAGCACTGCCGCGAGTTGTGTACTCCAGTGTTCTCCAGATAGACGACCGCTGAAGCCACGGGCAGCGAAGGGCAGAGAACCAAGCCCCATCATGGCTCCGTCTCACGAGTTCCCCCGTTTCTTCAAGCTCGGAATCTCCAGCCTATGCCAGCCGGCATTTGTTTTAATATAAAATATGTGTTTGAGATATGCTGTGTCTTGCTAGGGGTAAAAACAGGAAGAAAAAACAAAGGCCATTACCATTACCGAAGTGCTCGCAATAAACTGCCACACAAAAAGGGTGCCTGAGATGCAGATAGGAGCAGCCAACCCTGTAATTTGAACTATAAAAAAGTAGGTAGCTTTTAAAACTTGGTCACGTGAGCTGAAAGGAAGCAAAAAAAAGCATATTGTTCTCTAAGAGAAGATGAGAAGTGTTCTACTACATTCTGTGCAGTAACGAATGAGGATGCTTGTGGCTTAACACCTTCGTTTATTATCACATCGCTTTTAGTTGATGTTAGAGTAGACGGAGCGTCCTCTCCTTTTGTGACATCGAACACACCATAACACAGAGGGACATTGTTAGTTCTTGTCTGAGCACTTACTGCCTCGAACTTCTCGAACAGGCACGCAATCACTACGTGCTTTTTTTCCCGTCTTCGATCACAAAACAAAAAGCAAAGGGACGAAACACTCACACACACAAAAAAAGTAACTTGCCCGCATGTTTTTTTTTATACACGTCTGTAACTTTTTAGTTTGATGTTAGGGTGTACAGAAAAAAAGATTTAAAGGCTTGCCCTTGTAAAGATACACCTTGTGGAACTGAAGAGTGCCATGCCGGCCATACCTCCCTTTGCACGGATCAATGCGCGTAACAGCGTGGCTGCGGTAAACTTTGCCAAAATGAACGCCTTTTTTTTTTCTGATGGTGAAGTGAGGGGGTGAATAAAAAAGTAAAGTTTACAGCAAAGGCGTTACGCAGATATGTAAGGAAATTACTTTAACAATGGCTCTAGAAAGTATGCAATTATTCCATTACAAAATTACAGATAAATGAAAAGGATTACAAACAATTTCGTTACTAGTAACAGACCACATAAAAGACTGCGGAGGAAATGCGTCTGGCCTCTTGGGAAATGATCCACGAACGGACGTTTTATGCAGCGAGGAGTAATGCGACTAAAAATCCAAAGGAAAGTATTATCACTGTCACACCGTTTTCGACATTTCAACCGGCCTTCGGTGACTGCAGTTGTGAGGAAGCAGAAAGACAGCGTCACGCGGGAGGTGTTGTAGGTCTACTGGCTTTTCAGTCTGGGTGAGTTATGCATAAGCGAGACGTCAAGGACCCTATCTAAAACAAGCGGATACTTTTACGTTCGACCATGGGGACGGTACTAATATGATTGGTTGATGGAGTGGCGCATGTGTGTTAGCATTGTGTGCATATAGCTTGTAACAGTTGTTGTGGTGGCAACCTTGGGCGATGGCAGCGCACTCCCCTAGGTTGTACTTGTATGCGAGTCTTTGTATAAACTTGCCACTTTTTACATTGGTCACGCCTCGGTGGTGTCTAGGCTTGAGCCGTTGCACGCCTTTTAGCTGTTTGGGTGACGTTGAGAACAAATTCTTCAAGCTTGCCACAAACTTTGTTTTGCTTCGCTGTTGGCTCGACCGCCCTGCACATTTCTGCAGTTCTGGTAAGCGACAAATCTTGTTCTCACGAAAGCTTTTGTCGTCGTTCCTTGTTCACAATTCCTTCCACAATTTGATTCATGATCATCGAGCCGTTCAAACTATTGAATTCGCCGGTCTTGGCCTTTAACGACATGTCCTGGTAGAATGGCTTGAAGTGCTCACCTTCTGCTTGTTCCCGCATCTTGAAGACGTAACGTTCATACGTTTGTTTTTCTTCGTAGAGCACCGGTAGAGCAGGTTTTTCTTAATAGAGCCAGTGTCGTAGACTTCCACGGCCTGTTGTCCGGCGACATGCAGCATCATCGCAATCATCTGTACATCATTCATTTTGCGTAAGCGGTTACAGTTGCTGTCATGAAGATGTCCGGCCGTTAGTGGAAACGTCTCCAGTTTTCAGCAATGTTGTCTGTAGACTAAAGCGGCTCCGATGCTTTCAGCCCCTTTATGCATGAGTCCGCCGCAGAAGTTTTTACGGCTTGGTCATCAGGTTTCTTCTTCTGACACCGTGTTATAAGCGGGGATGCAATGGCCAGCGTGCAGGAACGAAGTGGCAAGTTTATGCAAAAACTCACATAAAGGTATAAGCCAGGAAAGGACACTGCCATCGCCCTAGGTTACCAGCACAACAACTCTTGCATTCGGCCTTCGTTCTTCCCCAGACTAGAATGTCGTCGGTGTATACCCTGTGGGTTTCCTTTTGGAGGTACCACTTAGAAACACAGAAGCTTCCTTGGGTCCGGATAATGACGTGTTTATTTCACGACAACACCACACGCTTGCCCGGGGTCACTGTCACTTCGGCCGATAGTCGCATTACGGCCGAGAGCGCATTACTGCCGTGAGGAGCGCAAGGGCCGGGAGTGGCTTTGAGGCAGAATAGAGCATAATAGCCGAGAACTGCATTAAGGCCGATAGTCTCTAAATGGGCTAGTGTGGCCGCCTTCTCGGGGGTCGCGTTCTGGTTGATTACTCTATTTGCCACCAAATAAGATAGATGATGCCACATATTTCTTTTATTTGGCAGTGCACATTGTATCTCTCGGTGACGGCAAATATAGCGTTTTTGGTTTTATTGCTTCATGCTTTACGAATAATTAAACATGTAGCGCTTTGACCGTTTCGGCTAGCTTTTCTTTTTTGCTACACTCCGTGTCCACATTTTTTAGCAAATGGTGAAGGCTATGCTCCTCGTGAGCCAATTAGAGACACGGTACGAAGCACGTGACACTTCTCAAGGCAAGAATGCACTCCGGCGGTGAGTTAATTGTCATGTTCTGACATTCTGATGGCCCATGTGTTTTTCATATTTCTTAGTATGTGTTTTCTTCAACGTTTCGCTGTAAAAAGGATTAAAAATAAAATTTTAATATCAACCTCACTCATCGTTTTCGTAGCTGTTGGTAGAATCAGACATAACTAATTTAGATATGTCTGAAAAGCCGATGATTAATCATCGGCCTTAAAAAGCCGATGATTAAGATATAGGAATGTTATACCAAAAAGGCGACCTAAATGCATAGCATTTATTTGTAAACACGTGTGCGTGTGTGTACATAATCCAAATATGCAGATGAAGGAACAATTGATCAAACGAATAACAAACGATAAAGCGCAGAAAATCAAATAAATAAATAAAAAATTCGGTGCCGAGCCGTAAAGGGTGAAAACAAACCCAAAACCCCAGTATTTGCAGTCACCGACAGACACACTCTTAAAAATGTCATAAGTCTACTTGCCCGCACAATACTGTAAAATGACTTATTTCTCGCGATTAGGTCAAAGCTAGAGTTTTGGAATAATTTGCAGGTTTTAATTTTCGCGACGCGGTAAGATCTCAATATACATTCTAATGTGTTCACATTTTTAACGGAATTGTTCGCGGGACCTATTTCTCGCGAATTGTAGGCAATTGGCGAAAATTAGGCCCTCTCGAGAATTCAAATAATTTACAGCATCCGGAGCGCCAATCATAGTGATCTGCGAAGAGACTACGACGATTGGCGAGACTGGAAATATAGTTAATTTCATCCGCCATGCTCAATGTGGTGCCATCCATCTTATTTTGTGGCAACTAAAGTTGTCAACCACAACGCGACCCCGAGAAGGCGGCCACACCTGCCCATGCTGAGACTATCGGCCTTAATGCAGTTCTCGGCCGTTATGCCCTATTCGGCCTCAAAGCCACAGCGGCCCTTTCGCCCTCTCGGCCTTAATTCACTCTCGGCCGTAATGCGACTATCGGCCTTAGCGAGATGCTCCCTTGCCTGAGGACCAACAATGTCAGAGATAGCGGCGCTGTTTCTTTTGACTGGATCACCGGTCGGATTCCGCGCTGCTGCTATTGACAGTATCACGGAGAAGGAGGATTGGTAAAGGAACGGAAAGCTCCGTCGAGGGGAGCCTCCCCCAGCGAGAGTCTGTCAATAGCGGCAGCGCGGACTCCGACCGGCGATCCTGTCAAAAGAGACAGCGCCACTATCTCTGACATTGTTGGCCCTCGGGCAAGCGTGTGGCGCTGTCGGGAAATAACCACCTCATTATCCAAACCCAAGGAACCTTTTGTGTTTCAGTGGTACCCCCAAAGGGGAAACCTACATCTGGCGCCCATCTTGGGCGAATGCACCGCCGGCGCACCCTTCGGAGTGATAGTGGACGCGACCCGTCTTCGAGTGACCCACTACCGGCCTCTCCGGACTCGTCCGTATTCCCGCAGGCTACATAAGCCGGCGCCAAAGGAGGGCCGGAAGCCTCGTCACGGAGGCCCTGGCTCTACGGAGCTTGGTATTTCTTTGTGGACCTCCCAATTCCCGTGAATCTGTCTATTGCAGCAGCGCGGAAACCAACCGGGTGATACTGGCAATGGAGCCAGCGCCCAGACTTTTAATGTCTAAGAGAAAACGTGTTGGCATCTGAGTCAATAAGCACGTGGAAAACGGGCACACTTTGTTGGATTTGTCTCTCGTCCACCGGTGCCCCAAAAGGCAGTCAAAAGACGGACCCGGCCGTACCCGCGCAAAGAGCGGACTACGGAGTGGGTATTTACCTCAATGCGGACTATGGGGTAAAGTTGACAACCCCACAACCCCAACGCCGGGTAAACCTTCAAGCATCTGGGCCATTGTCGTTCGAAACAACTTCCGGAGAAGAATATATAGATCTTTACAGAGCTCATCAATCGGGCGAAAAATGCTGAGTCACTGAGCCGTAGACGCATGTGCAGGGTCTGATATGCCGCACAGCATAGCAACAACGCATGCTGAGAAGGCATTCCACAGCCCAGCAGACAAGGATCGCAGCGCGCAGAAGGCGATTTCTGCAAAGGTCTATACCTAACGACAACCGAAAATATTGATATTTTCTGAATGGGGTAGAAAAAGTACTATTGGGTGCCAATAAAATGCGAACAGCGGAGCGCGTGACCTCCGAAACATGGTACACAACCTAGAGATAATTATAAGAACTCATAAAACTGCGTAGTAAAGACACGCGCTACGAGGTTATGCATGGACAACGGAGTAAGTACGCACCTTTGCAGACACCTTCCCACCTCGTAATTTTATCACTTCCTAGTTGCTTCTACGTAGCACAGTACTCATATATACGTATTCTGCAGTACTATCGGGTTCGAAGAAATTGCGAACAGCGGAGTGCGCGGCCGTCGACAAATGCTGCGCCTCCTGGAGGCCTCTGGAAACTGGTAAAACTTAGGGCGTGGAAGGGTGCTGCGAGGGTATGCGTCCTACATAGGATGTATTTGGCCCTCGAACAACACAACCCAAGCTTCGACGCTGGGCCAAGGATGCGCTGGAAGTTCCGTCACAGCCCCTTTTGTTGGCTCGGCACGAGCCGCGCGAGGAAGCTCGCCGCTCGCGGCAGGAACAAGCTGCTTGGCGCTCGTGTGCCGTGTAGCGATGAATGAATGAATGAATGAATGAATGAATATTTTGACAACAAGAAAATGTCGGGGAGGAAGGAGTAAAAGATTGCTGAAACTACCCGACGAAACTCGGGTCCCCTTAACAGCTTTAGAGCAGTCGCAGCAGCAATATTGAAATCCTACATAGATCAAAATGTATACACGCATATGCGTCATGCACCTGAAAACACTATAATCTTACTCAAGTTTAAAATATTCTCACACAGTCAAATTTGGCCTAAATGAAACAAAATGGGATAATTTGCCTTTAAATCAATAGGTGCAAAAAATGTAAATAACGAGTCTGGAAAGAAGTTAGGAGGGAGCATGACCACAGCGTCATGCTCCATCCTTACTTTTGCCGTTTCTTTTTTTTTTATATGCGGTGTGACTTTTTTTGTGAACAGTATAGCCGTAATTGTGCGACAATCAAAAAGAAGAACAAGAGGGGGGCCCGGGACGGCTGCTAAGGCCTAAGTGAAGTCAATTACTCGGCAGACTTTTATATGATCATGATGTAGAATACCCGAGACTGTGGTAAAAGCTGGGAAACTTGGTCGAAGGAAAAAGACAGGGGGAAAGAACGTCTCAAACTCAGCTACTAGTTCTCGTTTAGACAAAGCACAGCCCTTTCAGACTCCGGCTGGAAAGGAAGTGAGTCGGTGTTTGTTTTGTTGTGGTTGTTTTGTTCAAGGTCCCAAGGTTTCAGTTTGGGATTGAGGTCACCGTTTACGGTTGAGGTGAAGACCAGTGTGGGTAGGATGTTATAACAAAGGTTGACTTTGTGACGTCGGTGGTCGGTGATTAGGTTGTGGATATATAAGGCTTTGAGGAAATAAACGCAGTAGCTGAGTTTGAGACGTTCTTTTCCCCGTCTTTTCTTCGACCAAGTGTCCCAGCATTTACCACAGTCTCGGGTATTCTACATCATGATTAACTTCCACCAGCTCGCCTGCGCACTCACTGTTTTTTCATTGAAACTTTTATATATAAGCTTGCAGGCGCTCGCCCTGCATCCCCTCTATTTCTTGTGTCTCGTGTGTCTGCCAAAATGCAGGTCCACCAGCTCCTGCATTCACCAAACGTTTTCACGAAATACAGCAACTTTATCATCGGGGACTTTTAGCAAACCGTTACCGTATTCCGCTAACCGCACTACTGTAGCCTTTGAAGCATGCCTTTAAGCGCCGCCCCGCGGTCACGGCATCACACGGGCGCGCTTAAAAGCATGGTTCAAAGGCTCCGGTAGTGTGGTACGCGGAACACGGGAACGGTTTGCTAAAAGTCCCTATTGACAAACCCCATTTTGCAAGCAGCTAGGATCTTGTTTAACGCACCAATTAAATTATCACCCCATGTGTCAGATGCCTGAAATAGAAGTGAAAGCAGATCGGTCGTGCGCGGAAGATCTGTGGAGCTTGATGGACGTCAGTAATCAGAACCATCCAGATGTTCTCGTGAAGGACCGAGAGTGCATGGCTCTAGCGAAATAGTACGCATTGAAAAATGCGTGACAAAACAATGCGTACTAAGAAAAAGAAAATCTCGAGGTACACCTAAGCATTTTTTATGAGTTGTGAATGCGAAAGCATGCAATCCGTTCGTCCGCTCCCTTTGTCATCTGCTGCGTACTAGCGCGCGCGCGCTTCGGGATCTCGGAGGCCATGGCGCAGCGGCCAATGGGAGCCCCGTCGACGCGCGCCAACCAATGGAACCGAAGGCGCGCGGAAACTCAGGAGCCATTTTCGCGCTTCCAACTGATGACGTCAGCTCGCTCCATGAGACAGTCAATGCTTTCGCATTAAAAGAAATGCGCAAGTTAGGAGGGCGTTATACGCGGCGGTCATGTTCCACGGACGCGCGCTCAAGGCGCCCACGCAAGCAGCCTGCTCCTGCTGCAAGCGGCGAGATTTCTCGCGTGGCTCCTGTCGAGCTAACAGAAGTGGCTGTGACGACGGAACTTCCAGCGCACCACCGGCGCAACGTCGAAGCTTGTGTTGTGCTGGGCGAGCGTCAAACACATCGGAGTAGGACGCAGACCCTCGCGGTACTCTACTCTCCAACCCGCACTTTTATCAGTTTTGAGAGGCCTCCACGAGGCGCAGCATGTGTTGACGGCCAGGCGCTCCACTCTTCGCATTTCATTCCAACACGATAGTACTCCATACCCTCGTGGTATCAGCATCCAATGATAGTTAATGAAGCCGCGGAATCCGCGTGCAAGTGTTGAAAACTACTCTGTCCCGGCTAGCTTTACCTCAATGTAAGCTCGTTTCGAAAGCTTGTCGTGCTCTCGCTTCACGTACTGATTTATGCTGCGGGGATTCAAACCAACCCAAAGCTGGCCGGTGTTTTTTCTTTTTTTGCAATAACTAAAGAATTTAGCCGGTTCGTTGGTTTGTCCACTTTCTGGCAAGATCTTGGCGGTGGTTATGCGTTGCAGCCCATTCTCCAGTGGCTGTCGTAATGTTCCAGGAATTCCTCGTGCTGCTTGCACCGTTGGCCTTCCTACGTCTCTTAGTACCATATGTTGTACCTCCTTCGTACAAAGAAAGCCCCGGAAGACATCAGAAAAATCGAAGGCCACTGCACTCAAGTTGTCGCAGGAATTGCAGAAACCAATTCACAAGGACAAACAGTTCAATGCTTTGAAGGCCGAGAATGAGAGCGGCGGACTTATTCACAATAAAGGACTCGATAAGCAATTCCATATTGTTTGCAGAAGTCTTTCAAGGACACCTTTCCTGCGTGCGCAATTACACCACCACTCCAACTTCGCAAAATCGCCGTGCTTTTCAAAAACTTTGCGTTTCTGACTGTTCGTTGTTACCAGGGGCTCTAAACTCGTCAAACACAAAGTTGGAGCCGAAGTTAACGAAGCACACCGATTGGACTATCCCGACGATGACTTCGCACTTTTTCACCGGCGTCCAATTCGCGCTCCGCGAACTGTCGGCTCAAACTTTATGTTTGACGAGTTTAATGCCCCAGGATGGTGGCAGCAAGTTTGCTTGTGCTCCAGTATAAATCTTCAACATGTCACCCTTATCAGCAACCTTCGCCGACACGAGCCCCTTCCCTTGTCTCCTAAAGCTGCGTATGTCCCCTTTCAAAATTTCAGTCATTCCCGTCATCTGTGGCTTGCTCATCGGTTCATCTAGATTGAAACTGGCAGGGGTGGAAATTGAACCCAGGATCCTAGGGTTCTGGACTTTCCGGGTAAAACAGGGTTCTTGGGTTCTGGATATTTCCGAGTTCTGGAGGACGAGCTTTCACTCCAAGTGTTCCGAGCTGCGGTGCGGCTAGAGTATACAAGTAACCATGCTTTTTAGATAAAAGGATTGAAATTCTTTGTCATTTCATTCAGGATTTTGTTTTTATTGTGATCTTTTAATGTTTATGGGATTTCCCACGTTGTTCAGGAGTATTGTCTTTAGGTGATCAAGAGTGCAACTGTTTATCTCCCCTACGACTGTGATACCAACGTGACATATTTCTAACAAAACCTGCAGGCACTTCGCAAGCGTGGTCGTGCTGCTGTGCTGCCTAGTGACACAATCGAGCGCCATCATCGAGACAAACTACCACTCAACAATGTCCACGCTCTCCGATCTCATCAGCATGGAAAAACTAGTAAAAACCGACCTCCTCCGCTACGTGGAACGCCTGAAAGTTGTTCAAGACAGCATACTCAAGTAGGTTCCACCGCTGCTCTGCGTCATTTGGGTCGCACAATGTAGCCGCAGTCATACTCCTTGTATACATCATAAAAAACACATCGAGTTCACTGTAAACATGATGACACAATTATTTGCAGACACACCTGAAGCTTGTTGGATGCATGTTTCCTTCATGCATATGGGTGCTTCAAACTTGTATGCAGGCAGTTGTTGTACGACCATTGTGACGAGGCCCTTATACAAGGTGTCTAGAGGCTGTGTTTTCATTTTTGTATTCGCGGTGTCACCGTGGCTTACGCAGACGTGAGCACTGAACTACGCTTGGCACATGATGAAAGAAATAAAATGTTTCATACATCAATGACATGTTCGTGAACTGGGATAAAAGGCAACAGGAATATATTCTACCCTACTCTAGTATGAGTGATGAAGAAAAACATTTACATATATTTATTTGTTTAATCTAACCCGCCGTTAAATCCCTACGATCCCACTGCGTATGGACCATTTTGCTGAATATTTTTGTTCGGTTTCTACCTATTACATTAAATTACGTCATTGTTTAATGTTTATATATTTATATCTGCGAGCCATGCGGTGATTTTGTTGTTTTATTTTTTT
This sequence comes from Ixodes ricinus, assembly GCA_037355805.1. Taxonomy (NCBI): domain Eukaryota; kingdom Metazoa; phylum Arthropoda; class Arachnida; order Ixodida; family Ixodidae; genus Ixodes; species Ixodes ricinus. The sequence goes on from JAZHYW010026806.1 coordinate 29,712, forward strand.
TCGCATTACATTCGATGGTGCCTTTTTATTTTAATTTTTAGTCACGCTGCGACTTTGGTGATCGTTGCTGTATTTATTGTTTTTTTGTCGAGTCTCCTTTTTAGTGCATTTTTATAGATAATCTTACGACGTTCATGATATATTTGTAATTATTTACTGGTTACTAATGTAGGTTCTTATTATCATAAACATTTATTTTTTGTCATAAAATGTCATAAACTTCATTTTTTAAACGAGTGGACACATTTAAAAGTAAGACTGAATTTTCTCGCGTTGACACCGAATTTTCGAAACTATAGCTCTTTCTCTACGTTGAAAGTTAGGTTCCACGGTGCCTCTCATGTCAACGCAACGCATTCATATCTGTGAATTCAAACATAAATAAACAAAACAATCTTCAAGTGTGACTTTTGTATATATATGGCGTTCATCTTCCAAATGTACAGTCCTACGATTCTCTCCTCGGCAGTTTCGTTCATGATAAGCAGCCCTACGACGACTTGACGTCACCTTCCGCTGTCTTGGAATACCTCAAGCACCCGGTGCACGCCTTCCACTTGATCAAGAGGATGACCTCTGGCCTGGGAGTCATAGAAGCACTGATAAACAAAACGCGAAAGTTTGGTAGGTCTCATCTTTTTTTACCAGACTTATACTACCGCGTGAATCAAAGGAATCGTTGGCTGTCAGCAGGGATCGCATAAATAGGTTTCTTAACGTATCGCACCAGGATATACCACAGAGGTGCCTGATGGTGGTGGATCTTGCGTGCCATATTTCTTATTTAACAAACTTGAGTTAAAAGTTAAAAATCACGAGCTATTCAACTTTGTGAAGGTTGATGACCAGCGAGGCTGTTTAGCACACGACACAGACCCGCCCCGAGGAGCCGGCGGAACGTAGACACGCGCGATGGGACCGCCACCCCGGGAGAGAGGAAGGAAAGGGAACTAGGCACGCAAGCGTTTGGAACGATGACAAAAAAGGGTGTAACTAGCGTAGACATGGCCGACGCGTGTCGCATAGTGGCAAATCTTTGAGAAACCTTTTTATCTATCTGAGAGTCTTCTGATCTTGAAAATGGTGCCTTTTGATAGCTAATCTACTGAAAATGCATATCCAAGTTATGAGACGTATAAACTTTTGCATAGAATGAAGCGATTTTTCATCAAATTCGGGACCTGCGTTTTTCTAGACGCACGCGAAAAATTCACAAAACCCTAGCCAAAAACAGCTTCGCTGTAAAATCAGGAATTTGAAACCCTTTCTTACGGCGTCAGTCTGCTGGCGAAAGGGGTCTGATTAGCATGACTGCTGAGAAATGGTGGAAACATATGAACAGATAACTTATATGTTTTGTTTTGTTTGCCTCCTTTGGGTTCGTTTTTGTATGTTTTATTGAAAAGAATTAGAGAATCATTCACTGACAATTGGCCCAGAAAAAGTCGCAACGCTTCTGGCTCAGAAAAGACGTCTGTTATTACTGACGTTAGGGGAAGCGCCGATTGTGGGCGCCTGCTCCGCCTGCCATCTTACGTGCCGCCTTCTCCCGACTGTTGCGACAGCAGACGCCTTTCGTGAGCAGACGGACGCCGTAGGTAGAAATTTCAAGTTATTTATTTTTAACGTTTTACTCTGGTGAGTTTGTTGAGCGAAAATTTAATACACTAGATCCACCACCTTCGGGCGCCTCTCTCTATGGTAAATCTTAGTGCGATACGTTAACAAACCGATTTATGCGTTCATTTAAAACAGCCGAAAATCTCATTTACTCAAGCGGTAAAATGATACATAGGGAAGATCAATTCAAATACGGCCGACGTTTTTTTGTTTGTTTATGTCTTACTGTGGACAAGGTCGTCAAGCCGACACTGAAGAAGATTGCGAACACCTCAGTCCATTGTGGCTCTTGTACCTCGTGACCGCGCAGATCGCATTTAACTATAGTATGGTTTTACGGGACGTACTTTCGGCCAGAAATCTCTCCGCACGCCATATTGATGGACTTTCGCATTATATCCTTCTATGCGCGGAAACAGTGTTCTTTTTTTTAATCTTGGTCTAGTTTTTTGTGTCTTGATGTACTGCGTCTGCCGGAGGAGTCGGTATCACAAAGAGGCATCATCTGGCCCTCGGAATTTATACAGAGTTATTATTCGTACTTAAGACGAGATGGCGATCGAGAAGTCGACCCGTTTGCGGTTATGAAGGCCCCAATCACATGTCACCTGGGCGACTCCAAAAGTCTTTGAAAACATGGCAGCGCTTATGGACACGAACAAGAGGTTCTTCTCTCTTGTCCGTGTCCATAAGCGTTACCATGTTTTCAAAGATTCAACCCCAACTCTCCCAACAGTCAACATTGTTTCCGCAAGGATACGAATCAAAATAAACTTGGAGTTACCAATCCAAATAAGTCTCCGATTGTATCTTGCTGAGTTCTGTCGTCAACGGAGCCACCCGCCATGCTTGAGCTTTATAGCAACACCAAAAACGACGTAAATTCCTAACCGCCTGCGCGTAAACATGTGGCTAAAGTGTCAGACTATTTTCATCAACATGGCTGAACTCGGCTTATTGGAAGGGGAAATTCGTTTCGTGGAACCACCCTATGGGAAGAGATCGAGTTCACTGTGAACAAAGCTGACTGTTGTTACTTTAAGAATATGTTACTTTACCATATGTTACTGACAGGTTTCTTTACCAATAGAGCTGTACTTTTCCGTCAATTATTATTTACCTAGAAATCGTAGACGTTGATCGGTGTAGGAGCACATGTTCTATTGGTAAAGTAACATATCGCGTGTGCAAAACAAAACATTTTATGGTGGGAAATGAACATGCTGGAAGACCTAGCAAGCCCTCTAGGAAAGCGCGGCCATGGCGATTCATTAATGCATTTCAAAAGGACTTGTATGCGTATAGCGAGATCAGGCTGCAGTTACCCGCCATTGAATTTCAACTGGTGCCCAAAATCCTGGAGTTATATCTTAAAGCCAAAAATAATTAAAGCGGGTGCCATCCAAAGCTTCATGAGCGCAGTCACAGTATCTAGATGATGAGGCATTTGCCTTGCAATTTCCTGCCTGAAGACATTGAATGAAAAATTTGTCTTCCGATCCTACTGTGCTGTACATTAGACTGGATACTAATAGAGACAAAAAATAATTCTGTCCTCCTGGAAAACAAATAATGCCTCTGAATTATTCAAGTTATATTTCCTGTTATATTTTCGGCTTATAGAGCAAACAACTAAGTAATTTGTGTTTTGAATTCAGAAATCAATTTTGGTCTTCGAAGCGTTCTCGTGTGTTATCAAAATGACTGCTGCGCCACGCGACTACTTTGAATAAAAAATGTTGAAACCATCGGCCCTTATCAGGTTTACTGGAACTGTTAACCATATTCTCGCTTGTCGTACAAAGGGCTGCATCTCTATAAACCTCCACTAAAGTAACGGGATCAGTTCTTTGCCACACGCTAGCCTTTATTATTCCAATGTAGTTTAATCGGCTTATGAATGCAATTCATTAATTTGTACAAGTAGTTTATTGTGCTCGAACAAGTAACAGGACGAACGCAAAAATGTTGGGCAGTATGTCAATTATCATGTCTGCACGAACACTCGCAGATCCCCTTGTGAACGTCATGGAAATGCGCAAACAACGGCTGCTTCCGTGGGACGAGGACTTCAAAGGGCTTGCGGGTTCACTTGTGAGACTCCAAGACACGTACGCTCTGGACTTACATGAACTGACCAAGGGACACATACGCACTGAGATTTCACGCAACCGAAGTGTTCCTGGGCGTCTTCCATTGAACGGTATGCCACGATAATCATTCATCATACAGAAGACTCACATGAAGACTTAGCAAATTTTTTTCTAATGCTCAATACAGCTGAGGGTTTACCCTTCAAAAACATGCACCCTGGGGTACGAGCGCGATCTCCCGTCCAGTCATCAACTCAGTTCTAAGAATACACAATCTGCTGAAATATGTCAGAAGACCGTAGATACTGATCTGGGCGCAAGCTTAAAAAAGGTGTGTCTTGATGTGCAAACCTGATCTCCCGTCCTGATATTTATTTCCTTCAAAGAATAGATGATTTTCTGAATTTATCCAATCAACTTTCGAGCGCTTTCGGACAAAACATGGTCAATATCTTCGACACGATTTTTTATACCCGCGTCCGAAAATTAAAGTCACAATTTGGTACAGTGTACTACTCAGTTTGAGAATTGATTTAATTACTGATTACCTTAAGCCTTTATGTTAGATATAGAAATAATAGTTTCTATATATAGATTAAAAGGTCTCTCTTCCAATTAATGCGTCACTTTCGGGTCCGACACCCTGAATTCAGTTTTGGTTGAGGTTAGAGCGAGAGTGTTTTCGGCTGCTGACTGAACGGGGCGCCACAGCTTGCGCGTCACCCACCAATGAAATCTTTTTCACCCGTTCGCGAGTTCACATTTGGACAATATATTTTTGCGAATGCCTCACCAACATACGAATGGCAACAGAGTTCTCGCGCCCTCTGAAGATATTGTCCTTAGAACTCTTCATCCCCCAGGCAATGTCAGCTTGTGTACGGTAGCAGAACAATCTGAGGTTTGCAAACGAAGCGCGAGTTGTCAATGGCATCCAACATGAAAGAGGAGACGATCACTTTTTCAGCCCGCATCCGATCTCACTTCGCCGCGCCGCTCGGTTCGTAGCAGATGATCAACTTTATTTCCCGCTCTATTCGAAGACGACGTACGGTGTTTTCTTCTTTTATTTCCGTCTGTGAACGACGCTTCGTAGCAAAAAAAACGCGTTCTTTTCTCGTGTTAGCAGACGAACCATCTAGGAACGCCATCTTTGCTCGCTCTGCGACAGGCAAATTATAACTCGCTTTCGCCCTCGCGCTGACCAAAATCGAAACACTGGTCCAGCCTATTTCAAGCTGGGTGAGCATCGTTCTGGCTTGCAGAGATGGCGTCAGAACTGGAGGCTCTATGTTAGCTACAAACCCGACGTTACCAGGCGTAGGCAATGCCTTCCAGATAACAGGCTGTAGTCATGGCTTTTCTGAGCCATCCACTGGAAACCCGCAAAGAGCAAAGAGTGAGCGCAAGTGCTGTGTCAATCTTTGGCTCTGGTGCTTGGAACAAGTCCCCGACTGGTGTGTTTACCGCGTCCAAGAAAGGCGGTCTCTCGATTTCCCTCTCATGACGCCATACAAGTGGCATGCTGTCGCCGGTGGCGATCCTGGCGGTATCACAGCAGCGGGGGTGAATGTGGCAGACGCCTGTTCTGCTGGGGCTCGCTCTCCAACTGGACAGTGGATGGACGCTTCGGCAGCCAGGAGTTGAGACGCAGCGACGACAGCGACACTCGCGTTAGCTCGGGGTTTTGGCCGGTACTTCTAGTTCCAACCGCCAGGATCGCGATATCCGACAGCATGGCACTCCGGCTTCTCTAACGTCATTTGTTGCCAGTTCGGGACCACTTTTGATGTATGGCCGGTAAGGGACGCTAAACACACCAATCGGGGACGCGCTCCAGGCACCAGGCATTGGCCGAGAGTCGTGTTCTTTCAGTAACGAGTCCCAGGCGAACGCTGATGCACCACTCATCTTTAAGCTGTGTGCACCGGGCTGACCTCTGGTAGGTGACGTAAAAAATCCCAAACTATGACTTAGTTAACTCGGAGGTGTTAACTAGATAGCGAGCCAATGGGACGGATCAAAGAACTACAAAACTGGAACGTCTCGGCATTCGTCACCTTGTTGAACGTCACCTGTAACCCGCAAAATCAATTAGGTGCAGAGAATGCACCGTGACCTTGCTTTTTAGTAGATTTGTTCGCGTTTGCGCGCTTTCTAGCATTTTCTTTCGATCTACTACCGCTGTTACAAATAATAGGGAATGGTGGCCATGTCCACAGTCTAATACCCCAATCACACGTCCAGCATGAATGCACCTTTAACAAAAATCTCTTTGCAATTGACGGATCAGCCAGCACTCTTGGGTGGTGAGTACATGCCACGCGCGGAGAATCGCGAACTGATTCCCCTCCGGCCATAAAGGTCCGTCAGCTAAAGATACCTTTATAATCGTGTAAATCGGGTACAAGTTGCTCATCTACCAGGTGAATCCCTGTTGCTATAGCTTAGAGGAAGACTGGCATCTCGTCGCACAAAGGTGCAACTTCTAATTTCCTTTTACCATATTTACAGCGTGTCAAATATTTATACGTTATAACCACTCAGTGCACGCGTGATCCTCCCTTACAAGATAACAGAACGAATAAAACTTAGAGAGTTCGAAACACAGACGAGTTTATTCTCTCCGTTATCTTGTATACTTTACCCAAGCGCTCGTTAGGAACATAAGGCATCTTGCCTAATGCTGTAAATAAGTTGTGCCACTGACCCTGTTGTAAGTCAATCTGCAGGTGAGTGATACTCGTCCGCTCTCCGTTTAACATTGACAGCTCGGGACTGCTTCAACATCAGCCAGGTGGCTCTTCGCCACGGTTTCTACGACCGCGCCGTGGAATGGGTTGAGCAAGCGATGGCCAAGGCCACAGAAGAAGAACCACCCACAATCCCCAAGCAAGAACTGGACACCTTTTACAAGGAAGCCATCGAAGAGGTCGTCAGGTTCACACGTTTTACGTTAAGTCGGAGTCACGCTGGTAATACATCATACAAAAGAATGTCTGCGGACACTCTCTGACTCCGAGGCATGTTTCTATTAAAGCATGAAATGCTTTTTAACGTAACCCCCCCCCCCTATCTCCAAATTTTGTCCGTCCGTCCGTTCGTCCGTTTGTCCATGCATTTTCCGCTAAATTTAGAGGGGAAAATGGCATCACCTGACGTCACGTGACCTACACACCTTGGGGAAATTGACGGCACGAGGCAAATATGTCATCTCAGTTTAACCGCTAGCGGGAAAATTCACGCCTTGCGGCCAAAACATCAATTTAGTTTCCGCGTCAATTTTAGCGGGAGATTCACGTCACGCGATTTATACACCCAATCAGTTACCCGCTAAATTTGGCGGGAAAATTCACGTGTTCTGGCCTGGACACCTATCCAGTTTCCCCGCTTAATTTAGCGAAAAAAATCGGAGTCACGTGACCCGAGGTCACTTTGGAGCCAAGCGATGCCGCTTGGCTCCAAAGTTCTTTGCATACCAGGCGCTGCCAGTCTCTTGTTGTGTGCACCGCACGGTCTGCAGAAAGCTCGGACACTGCGCGCTTCTTCAGGAAATCACTAATTATCTTTCGGTTCGGTGTCAATTCTATTTTTTTTTCATTTGGGAGAGGCGGGCAGTGGAACGCCTGTTGTCAGTTGCTTTCGCCGACATAAGCTTTGCCTTGTGGGGAGATGACGTTAGAACAGTGCTGCTCTCCGACCTGCTTGTTCTCTTTTTCTATACTGCGTTAGGTACAAAAGAAATGTTCTTGAAGCATGAACCGTCGGAAAGAACGCGACTTCAGTAATCCAACCGTTTAAGGTTGTTTTTTTTTTGACCTTTTTTTTACATTTCTTTAGCTGTTTGGCTTGAGTTTGAAGCACATAGTTTGGTACGCCAAAAAGTGCGGCAGGAGTGCGAAGGGAGTGACGCTGTTACTTGACATTTTCAAGAGGTTTCTTCATGTCGCTTTCGCTCTATGAAGCCCTTTTCGTTTTTCTTTTATACGTTCGGACCATCACAGACACCGGAAGAAAAAGAATATGGCTTAGGAGCAACCAGGAAACTCGTGCGTTAATGACATGCGCGTCATAAAATGCAAAATCGTTGCGTTTTGCCCCTCACGTGTCCCGCTAGGGAAAAATTATTTCTTAAAAGAAAACAATCACAGACCACTTAACTTTGGTTCGAATGAAGCTAATAAAGCGTACCAATAAAATTAAAGCTTACATCGGGAGAATAGTTTGTGCCAACAGGGGTGCACGTCTCGAATACGAAACCTTGCGCTGAATTTCGCTCCTTTTTGGCAGGGAGTAAACACGGTCCACCTCAACTCGTGTTCTTTTTTCTATTTTTTTCCTCCGGAGACACCCTCGCCGGCAGCTCTTATTTTTTACACACACAAAATGTACAGGTTAAGGGGCATGTCAACTTGCGCCGTGGTCCGTGAACCTCTCGGTGAAGCTTGAACGTACTCCGATTGCTTGTCTGGGAGATGGATGACGCTAAACACAAACTGTGGCATTTTACCCCTACCTTACCCTACGTGCTTCGAACTGACGTGAGGAGTGTCCGCAGCTAATTCTGCTATGGTGTCTGCAACGTACACCCTGTTTTTTTGTATGATGTATGAGCAGTTATGACTGCCGCTTTAGAGACACCAAAAAGAGACCCTTTGGCAGACTTCAGTGCAGTGTAGCACTGGGGCGCGAGAATGAGAACTTGAACGCTTTGTCATACCAAGCTGGATCGAGTGAACCGGGTAAACTCAGCTAGCAAAGAAATACATGTCTACGTATCTGGTCAACGCTGCGTAATATACTCAAAAAATATGCAGCTTCACTTTCTCGTAGAGAACTTGGGAGAGCAAATCGCTGTAGTCTACAGAGTGAGGTCGGCAACTTGAGAGGTTTTAATAATGTTTACATGTAAAGAAGAAGTAGATATTAACCATGTTGAATTAACTTGAGACTAGGGTAGCGAAGAAACATCCAAATGTAGAAGGGACAGAAAATAGACAGGACGACGTCTCAAACTCAGAGCTGAGTTTGAGACGTCGTCCTGTCCATTTTCTTTCCCTTCTACGTTTTGATATTTATTCTCTACCCCAGTCTCAGGTTAATTCAACATGGTTAATATTCACCAGCTCGCCTGCACCCTTACGATTTTTTCTAAAAAGCAGGCGCTCTGAGACTGAGCTTCATGTTTCGCTTTGCTCACTGTCGAAGCGCAGATCGCTGTTCAAGCCTAAACAAGTTTTTAGACTCGTCATTCGCAGAGCTTTCGTAGGTTGAACCGACTGGCTCTTCCAAGAGCCTTCTAAAAAAGATATGCTCCAGATGTCTTGTGTGTTGGATAAAGCGCATATAAAAAGTGCTTAAAATAACGCACGAATTCATTGAAAGGTTATGTGCTTCAATTAAAACAGTAGGCACACCGGGTGCAACGTACTTTAAGTAAAGACCTATAAATACAATTTGCTTTTAAGGTAAAGTACAAGTACTTTTTTTTTAACGCAAACTTTTATGGCAGCAATTATTTTTGGAGGAGTGTTCTCTTTTAATATTTTAACCTCCTCGGTCACTTGCGCTGATCTAGCAAGAAGTAGAGATCGATACGCTATGGGAAAGCTACCCCCAGTGCAAATGGAGCGATGCTTCTGCTCGCATTTCTGGTGAAAGTTGAATTTCCCTTCCAGGTATTATATCGGAGTTGACAAAACATCATTTTGCGATACCAATGTAATAAGACCAAATTGAAGAATCTACTTTAAAGTCGAGATTTGTGCCTCCCTTGGAAAGTACCAGAAATAAATACTTGAAGCAAAGTTGAAGTACATGTTCGTAGAACGTACTTCAAGTAAAGTACAAGTTTTCTTAACCTACTTTAAGTAGTACTTTAAGTACAATGTCCTTAAAGCATTTTGCAACCCTGGAGTTCTTAGAATGCAGATTACCTTGATTTGTTGTTCCAAGTTCTTCGTGGGAAAGTGGACCATCCACCTCCTTTTTTTTAGACGGCAAGGTGTTTTTTATGACTTTCTGTATAGATATGTTACCTGGAGCGCGCCTTCGACTGGTGTCTTTACCTCGCCATCAAAGGTGGTCTCTCGACCTCCGCTCAAAAACGTCATGAAGGTGTCACTTTGTTGCATGTAGCGATCCTGGCGGTGGCGGAAGTGAGGGATACGGAAGTCGCTTGTTCTGCAGCGGGTTACACTCTAGCCGGACACTCGATAGAAACCATAGAGTTATTACAATAAACGCTGGTGGCTCAGGTGGCGCTAGTGCGCTCTTGTATTTTGAAGCAGACAGCAACCAGTCTAAATTTCACATCCGGTAATGCATTCCTACGGGAAAACGCAAATGCGTTTTTTCGTCGCGCTCCATTATAAGAGCAAATACTGCTTAGTGTTGTGACAGAATAAAAAGCTGGCAACGTTTTAGAGATAGATGTACAAAAATATGTGTCAATTAGAGCATTTTTCTTCAAAATTCATGGCGTTGAACACTGCGCTAAAATAGCCCAATGCACATGTATATTACGTGTTGACGTTGGAGACTGCAATTATAGGGCACGTATTTGTGCATACAATCCAATGCTATGAGGCACATAGAGTGAATCCGCTTGACAAAACATCAAAGGGTGCTAAGATATGCTAAATCAAACAATCAAAACAGACGACAAGAACGAAGCGTGGAGTTATGAAACCAAGAACACTCACTGGATTAGTAACAAACCGTGCATAAACAATCAAAATAAAACAGTAACCGAGTGTTGTTGCTCCGAAATAAATACGATTGTTGTTGATTGATAGCTTGTATTGACATATCATGCTGTACAACATAGACCTGGGCCTTAATTTGTGCTAACTTAAACATCGCGAGTGATAAAAAACCACTAAATAAATAAATTACACATTTTTAATGTGAATAAAGCTACATAGTACCCGTTACGAGTAAAGAAACTACGCTGATTTCTTTGATTCCCTAGCGAAGAGAAAATATCACGTACGTTTTCCCATAGGAATGCACATGAAGACTGCAAAAGCAGACTGGTTGCTGTCTGCTTCAATGTGAAACCGGAAGTTCCGTAGACACTAGCGCCAGCTGAGCCTCTAGCGTTTGTTGTAATAACTCTATGATAGAAACCAGAGTAGACGCGAGCTGGGACGCCACGACAACAGTGACCCTAGCTTCTGCTTGCCTCTTTCCCCAGCGTTTCTACAAGCAACCACCAGGGTCGCAGCTTCCGACAGCGTGGCAGACCAGTGGTAAACACTGAAAGAATACTTTGTGGTTGGTGAAGGAAGATGCACCACAAGGGCGAAGATTCGCACACCCCCATGCTCGGCCATGAACCTGGTTCGAGCCCGCCCGTTTCAAATGGGAAGAGCCGCATCATCATCATCATCATCATCGTAACACGCCGGCCCCCTTGTGGCAATTTGTTGCCAGTTCGGGAACACTTTTGATGCATAAAAGGGATAGGAGGATGAACAACTTGGGGTATCGCTTAAGCTTCGCCTTTAAGGTTGGAACGCGATAGCGTTATCGAGCCCCGTTCGCAAAGCCTTTTCATATAAACCCGTGCTCGCTCCTTAGGAGTGCAAGCGTGTGCGCGTGGTAAAGTCGGTAGCGTCACGCGTCATGTGACGTCACGCGTGAGCGTTGTGGGTTGTTTGAAAATCCCGCGCGAGGTCATGTGGCCTGACGTCACACGTGGTTATGACGTCATCAGCCTATCGACCCGATCAATTTAGCTGAAACGTTTTCCGGCAAGATTACCGGAAACCTTTCTTGCCGAATTTAGCGGAAAATTTTTTCGCCAAATTTATCGGGAAAATTTAAACCTCGTGACGTTACACATGACGTCACTAGGTACATGCCGGAATGTTTTGGTCCCGCCGACGCCGAAGCCGGATTTTCTACGACACGAGTTCCTAAACGCTATCGCGTTAATACACCAGTCGAAGACGCGTTCTAGACTCCAGTGGAAAAGGCAGGACGTGTCTTGAGAATGCCCCACCTCCAGACTCAAGCACGCGCTCTACGCCTCCAGGCTTCCGTCGTGCTTTGGCTGCACGTGCGCGCACGAGGTGCACGAGGCACCGAAGCATTGTCAAATGTACACAAAGCTCGCGCTGGAGGCGGCGCAACCGAAGCTCCTTCCCGCCTTTCGGACCCGAGTTGTTCAAACGACATGGAACGGAGCTTAAAGCACTTCATATAAATTCGTTTAAATGAGTTCTTACTGTTCTTTTTTTTTTTCAACAGCACGATAAAGTGTTGAGGACCGTTGGAGAAGTAGGTGAGCCTTTTGCTTTTATTAATGCCTTAGCATTGAAACGCTTGTTTTGACGAAAACCCGGCGGTGTCTGTAAGTTTGTCAGCGCAGGGAGAGATGGAGACAGAGGGGATGAGGGTGACGCGTGCGACGCTCCCATTGGTCCGAAACGCTGACGTCAGCAAGCGTCACCCTCTTACTTCCCCTCTGTCCCAGTAGCAAAAAAATAGAGGAAGCAAAATCGAAAGCCAGAACAGAAGAGTGAAATGATCAGCGTCCGCGTTTGCCAAAGGGGGACGTGTGTGGCGTTTTCGAAGGATCGTCTAACGCCTTCCCAAAAAAATCCACCAATAAATCTTCCTGAATTTTTGTTTGTTGCGATATTGTTGTTGTTTTTTTGTTTGTTTTTTTGCTTATGAGAACGATTTTTTTCTATTTTATGGTTTCTTTGTTGCTTTTTCTCGTAACATAGGTGCTTTATAAGTCGTTGTCTTTGGGTCTACGACTTTGCTTGCTCCTTTCTTAGGTTCCTGGGTCGACTCTGTAGTGGATATATTTGTGGGCAAATCAGCCCAAACCCCTTACTCAAATATTAATATCCGATTTCACTAAAGGGCAAAATTGACGTCACATGACCTCAGCACCGATTCGGATTCCCCGCTAAACTTAGCAGAAAAGGGACGTCACATGACTTCATGTCACGTGGCATACACACAAATTCAGTTTCCCTGGTAGATTAAGGGGGAAGTCAACGTCAAGTGACCTCAACAACAAATCCGTTTCCTCGTCAAATTTAGTGGAAAAAATGATGTCACATAACTTTGTGCACGTCAGTTATACACATTTAGTTTCCGTACTAAATTTAGAGCGAAAATTGACGTCACCTGACCTCAACATCAAATTAGTTTCCCTGCTAAACTTAGCGGGGAAAAGATATCACATGGCTTTATGTCACGAGTCCAATACTCAAACTTAGTTTTCGCTTAAAGATAGCCAAATGTTTGACGTGAAAATGGACGAAAAATACTTCAAGAGCTGCTCTAATTTCGCGTTACAGAAAAGTGTAAACGTCTTTTAATTTTTAGTTTTTCCACAGTTGCGCCGCCTGGACGGCGGAGACGTTGTCGACTGAGGCGAAGGGGACACACGTCAATGAGAATTTATCTGGTCGATCGCGTGCTGCGTTCGCCGATTTGTGTGTCCTCACCTGTATACCTTGCTCCGTGGTCCCACTATAGCGACAAAACAGAAACAGCCGATACCGACAAGCTCCCTATCAGGCGCAGCATGCACGCAAAGGTATCTTTGGCAGGCTTGTACTGACTTTACTAGCACCGAAAGACTGCAAGCCTGCCAGAGCTACCTTCGTTTGCATACTGGGCGAGCAATAAACAATTGAGTAGTATGTATGTTTATACAGCCTAGAACTTGGTCTGCCTCAACGGGTGACTTCTTTCCCAGCTGAAGATGAGAAATTTAGCCAGTGCAGTACAACCGCTAGCCTGGGGTCTTTAACGTTCACCACGCAGTAGTGGTACACGACCGTACGCCGGTACGATGCTCATCCAGATCGAAACGGGCAGGGGTGGGGATTGAACCCAGTATCCTGGGTTCTGCAGAACTGGGCGTGCTTCAGGCTTGTCGGTGTTGGTTGTTTCTGTTTGTCGCTATAACGGGACTTGGTAGGAAATAAAACAAGTTCCACCCACTCGCTGTGGCGATATTTACTATGGCATCTTGAAAATTAAAGGCTCGTTTACACATTTGTGATGGTTACGTTCACGAAAACCAAAAAAGAAACAGAAACAACCAGGACACGCGAACAACCGTGACTCGTGACTGCTGCGCTAAGCTACCTGTTGCATCCATCGCCAAGGTTGTGTACGGCGAATGCTTGTCTCGATGACTTTGTCGTAGATGTCGTTTCGGTTGCTGCGAACGCAACCGACATAAGCGTGTGAACCAGCCTTAAGCCTTAAGTGACAAACTTCAAACACCCCATTGTTTGCCCGGCACTAAACAGTTCTCAAACAATAACAGTAAACTTTAGTTGAAACCTTTCTTTTTTCAGAAGTGAAAGCTCAATAAGTGTTCATACAATCCGAAATGTAGTATCGTTAATTTCATGAGCAGTCAATAGAATTTGATGGTTAATATGAGAAGCGCATAAAGACGTCAGATCAATGAAGAGCTCGAAGGACATCACTGTTGCCAACCTCAGAGCACTATAAACGTTTGGTTACCTTCGCTAAGCGATGTAACCATGTACGGGACCTACCCCAATTTGGTTACATCGCTTAGATTTTCTCGGCGTGTGCAGGAGACCAATGGCAGACATACGGAGTACCCGTACGGGAACGTGCGAATCGATCCACGGAGTTTAAAGCACAACTCTTCGACGAGGAGATTGAGGACGAGCAGGTGACCGAAAACTACAAGAGACTTTGCCGCGGAGAACAGCTCAGGGTAAGAGTTGTATCCCACTACGTTATTTGTGCAAACCAACGCGCCGATAGCAGGGACACCGCGGCAGCGTGACGTCACAGCCTCGTGTTGGTGTGTGCTCACGGACAGTTTACAGACTGGTTCACACACATGCGACTCCTTACGACCGAGTGCGCTAAAACTCCTTCGTGAGATCTCTTCTGAGCGAGAGAAACACACTGGCGCCATCTCTCAGGGTAGCCGATTAAGAACACTTGACATTTCAGTTGTTCTTTTTTTTTAATCACTATTTTTTTTATTTGTGAAATCTTTGACAATATCGTAAACGACAATTTCAAATAACTAGTACATACATTTGATCTCGCAAATACTGCACAACTTTCGCTCTAGTTGAGTGCAGTTCCAGGGTTACCTTAAAGATGGCGCCAGCAGCGTGTCAGTGTGTTTCCCGTCGTAAGAGATCGCAAGAACTCGGTCGCAAGCAAAAACGCAAGTGTGTGAACGGGCCTGAAGAGAACGGTAGGATACGGCACGTCCTGTTCACGCTTTTATAAGTCACCCAAGAGCTTAAGAAACGTGGGGCGTGGCGAATCTCGAACATCTTAGCGTCACCTCGCGGCCGATGAATTTCTGGTTTGAGCCTATAAAGAACGTCAGGAGAATCAAATATCTCCGATGATTAAGCAGTTCGCGACTCTACTTGGCTTTCAACCAAATTTCAGACGCAGCCGACGCTGCAAGGTAATGGCATCAATCAAGCAGCGTCAAAAGCCGCAACTCACTATAGGCCTTTTCAGTTTATGATTGGTTCAGTCGATGATAGAACATGTGCGGAAACATAACGAACAAGATGATGGTGCGCTTTTGACGTTGTTTGATTGGTCCCGTTAGCTCGTAGCATCGGATGCGTCTGGTCTTAAGGTGAAATCAACGCTACTAGAACTATCTCAGTTCGAACTGCCACAGGAGCCTGCTTTGAAAAAGTGGCTCCAATCACCATACTCGAGAACCGAACTAGACGCGATCCCAATGTCGCCACTTCTTCCGCAGCAGCGGCCACTCCGGTAGCTGAACGGCTGCATGTACCGGGCCATGCCGGGCCGTACTTGTTTGTTATTCCATACGGCGGACTATAGATAATTTTTAACGTGTAAAAACTAGCGTTTGTGAACCTTTATTAGAATACTAAAGCACGGGAAGATGCCTCGATCGGCAGATGTAATAACGCGAGCAGAGTTAGAGGCGCTTGGGTGTAAAGACGAGCTTTCTCCGATCGCGCTGAACGCAGACTGTTAAAAAAAAATGCCAGTATCATTCCCGAGTATTTCGGGACGTCCCCATGCACTGCAAAAATATATTGCGTTTACCCGTTTATTGCAGCAAGTGCTGAGAGCAGGCACACGGTAGAATGCACCTCTTCCTACGTGTAAATAGACAGTTTTAGTGGATCGCAGGCAAGGACTGCATTGCTAGCAGGAGCTCGCGCCGTCGCATTGAGCATGGATTGAACCCTCGACCGCAAGGCCCACCATCCTTAGCGTAGGCTGTACTAAAACTTTCTATACTCTATTTCAGGAGTTGAGTGCAGCAAAGGCAAAGGTAGTGCCACTAAATAAGCTACGCTTCAGAGTAACGACACTTGGCCATATTGTGGCTTAAAATCATGGTTACCAGTTATCTGAAGCTTTATCTGAAATCAGAGGAAACGCTTTTCCGTCCTCCACAAATGGTTAAACAGTTCGCGACCAAGCAAAAGCAATATTACCATGAGCTTCCTAACACCGATTCTAATGCTGAGGAAGTCGCACTTTTGAATCATGACGATCGGCAGTTGCGTCCGCTGCCTAGCACCAAATGGCGGCGCCCACAACAGTGTCAGGGAACGGAGTGCCGATACTCTAAGAGCAGCTCATTTAGTGGCTCTAAGCAAAAACATAGGCACGGGCACATGGCTTTCAGATTTGCTTTCCTTTCGCGACTGCTCGTGAAAGAAAATCAAATCTGAAAGCCCGCACTCGCGACTCTGCTTTTGCCTCTGCTAAACGCAACTCATAAGATGGAGTATAGAATGGATGAAGTATCTTGTCCGAAGTGCATTTGCAGACTGGACATCGCTCGAGTTAGACAAATAAAAGACAGCACAACGCGTGCAAACTCGAGACCTTTCGGTAATTTATAACATTACCAATCGTTTTGCCAAACCAGTACATTTCAATAAACATCGAATACTACCTGCAGCTGTGCACATGCACACGGAGGAAGATGCGACGTCTGCAATTTACGCGACTCGAGTATTTAACTACCAATCACATACACTCATTTCCCTCGGAGGCAGTCGAAACTTTTCCGACCGATCCGTTGGAGCCATTGTCTTTGTCGCTAAATATTTCTTTTCCTGTCGGGACGGTAAAAAGCTTCCTTCCTTCTGCAAGGCTGTTCATACAATCCACAGCGCAGCACGATGTCATCGCGTTGCCGCTAAAGTCATAATACAAAAAAAAACTACGATTGGGTTGTAATTAGCGGAGCCACCGCCCTAGCCTCGCACGAAAATGGCGCCAGTTCAAAGCAGAAGACTGAATCGCGCGGGACCATGTAAAGGTAACGGTCTCGTGTCGCGTCCGGTTCAATGCGGAGCGCAAGTTCGTCTGCTTCTTTTGCAGGGGCTATGGTGACGTCAGAACGCCGACCTCCGATTGGCTCCGACTAGAAGGATAGTGGGTAGACCGCAATGCTAGCTGCTTTGAGGTCCACCCCTATCCTTCCAATCGGAGCCAATCAGAGCTCGGCGTTCTGACGTCACCATAGCCCCTGCAAAAGAAGCAGACGAACTTGCGCTCCGCATTGAAGCGAGGGAAAAGACACATTTTTAGAGGTAAAGGCATGGGTGCAGAGGCATTTCTCTTCCCCAATTTAAACAATGGTCTGGGCTACCTTTCAGTATATAGGGACCTTAGGTGGCGCTAGAGCTCCTGTATATACTCCGTTCACACTATGAGCATTGACTATAAGCTCCGCCTTTAGCACTAGCTTTCTGTCCTTGCTAACACAAGTGTAAATGCGCAGGCACGCGCAGTCAAAGCACTACGGAAGCCAGCGAGCTAGAGCTGAAGGCGGAGCTTCTAGTCTCAGCTTAGGGAAGAACGAAGTATAGGCTCTCTACGGGAGCAAGAGTTGCGCGTTCAGCCGTCTTGAAATCTTAAGTTATTAAGGAAAGTTACTCCTCGCCCGTGTAAAGGGCCGCCCACACTAGCGAGAAAACGCGCGTGGCACGCCGATCGCGGCGAATGTCACGTGACAGCACAGGAGGCCTCGCGCATTCTTGAAGCATTCGAGCGAACGCATGATTTCACGCTCTCAACCGATTTTGCGGAACGCGTTTTCAACGCGATCGACGCGCCGCGCGCGTTTTCTGGCTGGTGTGGGCGGCCCTTAGAGCCGTTTCGCGTCGATTGCGGCCGGTCACGTGACTGAATTCTGCGAATAGCGGCGCCGCGAGCGCCACAGCGCATGGAAAACAGAAAAGAAGGAGAAGGAGGCAAAGCAGAGGAAAATTGTCAAAAAAAAACACCTCTAATCTTGGTTGTTTTGCTAGAAATTTGAAGATATTATCTTCAATGTGCATCGGGAACTTAATCATGTGCGGAAAGTGAGGACAGTTTGGAATAATCTGAAAAGATCCAGAAGTTTTTGCAACCGTTCTTAGCTAAAAAGGAAATATAGCAATAAAAAAGCGAAGGTCAGTTTTTTTTTTCCTTTCTTGTTATGTTTTTATTCTTACCACTGTCGTCAGCACGATGCATTTGACTATGTCAGACATACCGATAAATAAAATAAAATCCCTCTGTATCTATAAATATTCCCCCGTATTACGTTATAAATTCAATGAGCCTCTACAATCATTCCCTTAAACGATAATCGCGGACTAAAGTTTCCAATTAACCGGTTAAAACTTTGTAAACGATGAACAGCCTTATTCCGCATGTCTCATACTCAAAATATAACATTCGAGTGATATTCCTGTATGACACTTCGAGCAGCATACCATCCCACTACTTACACAAAATATTCTCTGTCCCGTCCAAAGACGCCAAAGATGGACAGCCAGCTGAGGTGTCGCTACTACACGGGAGAAACCGGCTTCTTCAAGCTGCAGCCAATAAAACTCGAAGAATACAACCTTAAGCCTTACGTCGTCGTGCTGCGCGACCTCCTTCAAGATAGAGACCTCAACGATATGATAGCCTTCGCTAAGCCACGGGTAAGGAAACTCCCACCTTCTGTTTCTTTTACAATACCAAACATAATTTAGAAGAGGCGTGCGAATATGGTTCTAATCGAATAACGCAGTGTCATCCCTAGCTTTAACACTGTAAAACAAAAAAGGTCTCCGTGGCCCGTCCTTCCAGTGTAAAGGTTATGAATTATGCAGTGCTAATCAATTTGAACCGGTATTCGCGCACCACAATAGCTTAGTCACAAGGGGCTATAGGCCCCTTGGGACTAAGTTATTGTAGTGTTCATGTTCATTTCATGTTCACCTATTCATGTTCACAAACAAACCGGAGCATAGCGGCGTCCCGCATCAAGAAACCCTTGGAATATGAAGAGGGAGCTTCTGGTAAACCTCAGAACGCCGTGTCGACGTTTCGCTAATAGACCTAGCTTCTAGAGGGCTCTTCAAAGACCTAGCTTCTTTAGCCTTGAAGAAGCTTTAGGTCTCCTAGTGAAATGTCGGCACGCCGTTCTAAGGTTTACCAGAAGCTCCCTCTTCACGTTCTTTTGCCAGCTTCGCTCCCCTTGGTGTTTTGTTTGGTTTAAACCATTAAGACAGGGTACTTTGTAGACTCTAACCAATTTCTTCGATGTGCCCGACGTTTCGAAGCCGGCTCGGCTCCTTGATCACGGGTGACTGTATGTGGGCCCAAAGGTAGCAATCTGTCGTTGTTTTCGACGACAGATTGCTACCTTTGGGCCCACATACAGTCACCCCTGATCAAGGAGCCGAGCCGGCTTCGAAACGTCGGACACATCGAAGAAGTTGGTTAGAGTCGACAAGTACCCTGTATTATTACTAACCTAACCAGGCGGAGTTCCGCCGAAATGTTTACTTTTAAGGTTTAAACCATTGGAATGTGATGTTGTCGGCGTCGGTGTGAGCCCCCAACTCTTTTTTTTTCGCGTTGGAATTGTTTATTTTACGGTTTCGTAGCAATCCCCTACTACATTCGGGGCCTGAACGAAATTAACGAGGTTCGTTCCACCGCAAACATTCATGGAAACAATATGCCATGCGCGATTTATTCCGCAGAACGCCGCATAATGAACTCTAAAGCCTAATTTACACGATGAAATTATCTTCACTAATTTCATTCACGACGTCGCTCGGGCTGCAATAGCGTGGACAGTAGCTGCGATGCTCGACATCGATACTGAGAATCGCAAGCAGAATCGGACCAAGTGAATCAGGCATAACAAGTCGGCGATGGCCATTGGTAACAATGATCAGCATCTCCTTGTATCTAGTGTTTACACCCAGTCTATTTTCCCCAAGTAACCTTCAAACTTAAAAAGTCTTTTGAGGCTTGTATGCCTGTGTTATCGCAACGTTTGATCTACTGGCCGCTGTCGTTTGAACGAGCACACGACAGTTTGAACAAGTTTGCAAGAGCAGACCACTGTTTGGACGATCAGACGGCCGTTTCAACGTCAAGACGCACTTAACGTGGTCGCATGGGTGTTCTGGACAACTTGACGGTTTTCCCGTGTTCATGTTAGAACAAAACTTATAAATCTGACGACCAGAAGTATCCGTGTATTCAACCCAAAGTGCTTCCCTCACAAGCAATCGTGTTCCGACGATGTCTGGTTTTCGCTTTTCACGGCACCTATCCAGGTTCTCGGACGAACCGAACAGGCAGAAAACATACAATAACTTATCCTCACATCTCTTCCGGCTCTTTTGGTACAGCTCCAGTAGCGTCATTTTGACGAGAAGCCAGGTTCTAGTATGGTTTCTTGCAAAAGAACGCAAAAATGCCCGTCCCACATGGCAACTTCGGCCCACACACCTAGACCGGAAGTGCGCCCGAAGCGCCACCACCGCTGCGTGACGTAACAAAATTGGGTTGGTGTATACGAATAGACACCGAGGGTGAGGAGGAGATGGCTGCGCTTGGGGACGTCAGACCGCCGATCTGTGATAGGACGGATAGTGGGTGCCAGACGCTCAGTCAGACGCTCTTGTTCGTTCTGATTGGCGGGAGCCGGTGGGTAGAAAGAAAGCCTTTGCGTCTCACCTCTGATCCTTCCAATCAGAGCTCGGCTTTCTGACGTCTCCGCGCGCTCCCGGCTCATCCCTTCCTCGGTTTCTCTCCCTATAATCCCTGCCAGCTTAAGAAACATCCACGGCATCTCATTATCGCTTCGCAACCAATCAGATTGCAGCGTCAAAAAGTGATAAGAAGGCCAAGGAACGAATCAAATGATTCGGACGCCAGTGGACCAACGCGCAAATATGACGCCACACCGATGCGGTGGCGCTGCTGTTGGCATTGCGCATGCGCACACGCCCCTCAATACGCAGATTGGTTTCTGCCGCACGCTCTTGTGCTTAGACCTCATGTGGGCCAACGCGGACGCGGGTTTGTAAACAGCGCGTTGGCGTGTAGATATCTCCTGGCTTGTCGTGTTCAAACTGAAAACGGCTAGTTGAGGAGGAAAAGGAATATATGCCTTATAAACACACGCTCCTTGCATAAACCAACAAGGATCGTGCACTAAAATGTATATCCAGTTCCATATGTAATGTAAATTCCAATCTTTGCCGTCTGTACGTACTTTAGAAATAGCGGCTCGCCTAATTCGATTATTTAACACTGATTATATACAGTAACTAGCTTATTCAACACTCTACCATCGCCATAGAATTGAATTTGCATTTTCCTGGTACGCATCTGCATTTCCGTTTCAGCAAGGAAGTGTTTCGAAAGCACGAAAAATAAAATCTGTACTCATCATCCACGACAGACATTTTGGTCGACATTGTTATTATAAATATAGTTCAATTTTTGTCAAAATTGAAACTGCGTTCCTTAATTGGCAGAAGGTCTCGTCGGGGTATTAAATGTTTCGCATACTCTAATTTACAGTTCAATAAACAATCCTACATTTACTTCTTCGCGCTAAACTAAACATCCTCCCTAAATAGAAGAAAATCTAGAAGTATCAAAATGTTTTACTCCAATCTTTGCATTTCTTTTTGGCAAGTTGTCACCGGTTTTAGTATTCCACCATGTTTATGAAACGCAATTTGTTGTACATCAGTATTATTGCGGAAATCTGTGTCTCCTATAGGAACCACAATATATTCATTGTGTTGATTATCTCTATATCTAGCTTATACATGCTTGTGTGCTTTACCGCGAAGGCCTCCAAGCTCTCGTTAAGCTGAATAAAAATACCCATCGAATAATTCATTCATTAATTTATTCGATAGTAAATTGATTGATTTGATTGATTGATTGAGGTTGATTGATTGATTGATTGATTGATTGATTGATTGAGTTGATTGATTGATTGATTGATTGATTGATTGATTGGTTTGATTGATTGATTGATTGATTGATTGATTGATTGATTGATTGATTGATTGATTGATTGGATTGATTGATTGATTGATTGATTGATTGATTGATTAGTAACTGTTAATTTTCAGAACTAGTAAGCCAAAGTAAAGAAACAAAATTATTAAGTGGTTCATCTACGGTTGACTTCGTAAATTTTTTTTTTGCTCTTTCTCACGACAGCTTGAACAATCAAAAACCCTCTGCGCGGCTGATAAAGATGGACCACCCTCATTACCAGCTCCAAGTAAAGCTTTCTTGCCCCCAACGTTAACATTATTTTTGTATTATTATTATTGTTATTAATATTATTATTTGTATTATATATTTAATTAGTAATATTTATATTATTATTAATTTTATCATTTATTGTTATTATTTCTATATTGAGTCATCTCAGTACATGGGTGAAATTTCTGTATATTTTTCAACTGACACTTGTTCTTCCATGTGATTAATCTTGTGTTAATTTATAACCTTCGCTGGCGGCTGGTTTTCAGTCAGAGAAGCCCACTTCAACATTGACTGACCCGATTTAAAGCTATAAACTAATAAAAATAAATAAACAATAAAAATAAAAATCATAAATATAAAGAATAAATGCTATAAAGCAGGACAGTCAAAGCTCTCTTCTCGTCATGATTGGTGGCTTTTTCCTCTCCCCTCGTATCCTCTCTGACTTTGGCCCCGCGAAAATGAAAAAAAAAGTGGATAGGCTTTCGCTCCGAAGGTTATGAATTAACACAAGATAGTCCATGGACGTACAAGTATCAGTTTAAAAAAATACAGAGAAATTTCACAAATTGCTTTGATGACACAATATAGAAATAATAACAATAATTGATAAAATTAATAATATTATAAATAATACTAATTAAATTTGATACTCATTGTTGCGCTTCAAAAATTGGTTCTACCTATTAATACGACTAGTAATTAACCCGAGTTGAGAGTCACTAGTAATGTTTTTTTCGCGGTGTTGTAAAAGTTTTAAACTTGGTCTGAGTGGATAAGAGCTTCTGCCGACAACCCTGAAAACGTGACGGCAGATGTTTAATTATGGGGCAATGTGGGGGCCTTGCAGCTTGTTTGGGACTGGGTTACAAGTAGTTTTGAAATTTTAATGGCGTGAAATGAATGGTGACTAAGCCCACGTCCGGTTAAAAAAAGCAGGCGTAAAGTACTGTTTTCTGTTTTGTTTTTAGACTGCCTGCTCAATTGGAAAGTTATACAACATGTGACGCCACCCCAATTGAGAGCGCAGGCAAAATTTTGAGCGTTTTTCTTTTCTTCTTTTGCATCACCTTCATTCGTTGTCTTCTCCATAGCTTTTTTGAAGTTAAAGATGATGAATTTCATACAAGGAAGAATTCAGGCCTAAGAATTCAGAAAATGGCTTTATATTAGGATGCTCAAAGGACCGCCAGAGCTCGTCTTGCTTTTCTCATCCTGCAACAGACCATTATGTTAGCCAAAGCTGCAGCTATCGCGACAAATCGTGGTTCATTCTAAACATTCTTGTGACACCAGCACCTGGCTGGACGACGATGATGCTCCGGTTGCTGCAAGAGTGAATCAGTACCTGCAGTCTCTCTTGGGTCTGGGAACCTTGTCCGGCAAGGACGAAGCGGAAAAATACCAGGTTAGATTCCACTTGCATGTTTTCAATAATTGTATAGTGTGTTTGTTTCTACTTCATCGTACAAACGTCTGCAGTAAAGACAAAAGCACAAGGGCGTGAACTCTAGCTCAACAGAATTCGCGAATTTCAGCGATAGAGGTACCGCGGTGTGAGAATCGCGTTCCCTAGCTCCTGGATGATCGACTTCAGACGTGCGTGCTAACACACTTTTCTGACATGGAAGTATCAGGTACGGCCCTTATTTCGCTCGTATTCCACAAAACTAAAATTACTTACGCGTCGCATACCCAACAGCGTACCGCTGTTCTACGACGAAAATTAATGGACATCTATTTTGATAGCAACTAGCGGGCTCACTACGGGCAGTGAAAGTTGCGAACGTATCTGGTTATACGAGAGCTCGTGCTTAGAAGGCTCTTTTCTAAGCCACGCACTCGAGACCATGTATTCTGAAGTCATGCTCTGGTATAATATGCCTGTATTTATTTTTATGTTCTTTTTAAGAAATCTTTAAGTACCGCATCATTACCGCATAGATTGGAAGCTCGGTCGGGTGGTTCCGATACACATGGGAGATCCAAGGCAAGTAGCCACAAATTACCGTCCAGTTTCAACTAACTAGTATCGCGTGTGGTGATTATGCGACCGCACGCCGGTACGATGCTCATCCAGATCGAAACGGGCAATGGGTGTCGATTGAGAACGGGATCCCGGGTTCTGCAGTGAGAGCTCTGCTCCACATTTTCAAAAAGGGTGTAGTCTTACCCTCTTTTGTCCCATACAATACACCCCAAAACTCCAGTACGACGTTTAGCAGACTGGCGCCGAACTGACGGCCCCAACTTTTACGAGGGGCTTGATAACGGTGTATTAATCTACTTATTAAACAACTAAAGTACGTGTAATGACTACAGAAAAAAAAAGCACTTAGGTTTTGCAGTAACGGATTAAAAAAAAGATTTTTTTTTTTTTGTAGTCAGTAACACGTAAATTAGCTATTTTAATAAATTGCACTAAGTAAGAGTATGGGACTGTACGCAGGAAAAGGAGGGGAGAAGGAGAAGGTTACGGAGGAAGAGGAGTGGCATACTCTCTCCCTCCGTACCCTCCCCTACTCCTCCTCAAAAAGGCGTTCTAATTTTTGCGTTACAGAAATTTGTAAACGTCATTTCATTTTTTTTAATTATGAATTAACACGTTTTACTGTTTTGACGTCACATGTATGCATAAGCGCGCGACCTATTCCAAGAAACCTTATGTCCATGCAGAAAAAGAACATAATTACCAAATATTTTTTACCGTTTCACCTAAATTCTCACCAAAAAAATGCAAAACAAAACACACAAAAAATTTCAAAGTGACATGGCCTGACGCTTTAAAACACACATAAAAATTTAAACGCAATTTTGTTTTGTTTAAATTTTGGGGAGAGCATGTAACGAGTAACGTAGCTACGTTACCATTTACTCGAAATAAATAACGTAGGTAGGTTACCCGTTTCCGTTCTGAAAACGTAACAAGTACGTTACTATATGTTACCGGGAAAAGTAACGCGCTACCAAAAACGCCATTACTTGTAAAGCGCTACCGCGAACACTTGTCCTTAAGGGCGCACTCTTTATGCTTCAGTAAACAAATATAAGCCTAAAACAAATGCATGTTTATTTTTTATGCACACGGAGAAAACAACTGTAAAAACCGTCTGGCTGACGGTGCTACTATTCACACATGGTACCACACACGCTCGGAACTGCTGGCTCTCCTTTCAGGGTGCTTATCTCAAAGCAGCTTTACATGTGTTTTTGTTGTTGTTGCTGGTTGGTTGTATTGTGATGTGCGTGTGTTGTTGTTGTTGTTGTTGTTGTTGTTTTATGCTGTGCCATTTGTGACAAAGCAGCAACAACTAGACAGGTTTTTACCGTTTTTCTCCCTTGCCTTTAACCGATTCCACGATCGGCGAACGCTTTAGGCGCAATTAGTAACTCCAAGGAAGGCAGCGCCACAGTGACCGGGGAATGGCGTGCGTGAAACGAGCGTGGGCAACAGCTTCTTCAAGATTGCAGCAAAATGTTGACGCGGCCTAGCGGTCGAAATGAGAACCAGTGTAAAGGGATTAATTGCGCGAGGTTGGAGCTGCGTCTACATTCTACCTTTCCGTACTCGTATTCGCCCCAAAACTATATTTAAAAAAAAAGTCGGGGTTCTCGCGAAGGTTACTAATTTTCCCCCTTTTTGCGGACGTTTAAGATGTATATACAGAGGGGAGGGGGGGGGGGACATTTCAGATTGGATACATGCTCTTTTATTGAGACGTACACGTTTCGAATGCCGAAAGTATCGCGTCTTCCTTCGTCAACCAAATGTTGTAAGGACTACTTCGAGCGGCGCACTAGAAGTGCGCAAAAAACTTCCTGAGCCTCGATGTGACAACTAGTATACTTGCGCGCAGCATTCCCAAAGCTACAGGGTTGAGAATGTAACGTTACGAGCTGTAGAGGAGGAGAAGAAAGCTCCTCTTTTCACCCGAGCACTATCCCGTGCACCCCCGCGTCAATTTTGTGCCCTAGAAGATTGGCCCGCCATTCAAAAATTCGTTACCAAAGCCGCTTTCCCCTCATTCCCTACTAGTGAATTGCATAGCACTGCGCGTAAAGCGCCGTTCACACTTGGCAACCGAGTAGGACGGAGAGAGACAAGACCGGTATTTAAGCCTCTTGCGACGGCGTATAGACCAGATGCGCTACTGGGGAGCAGGTCCTAGGCCGTCGCAATAAGCTTAAATACAGGTCTCGTCTCCAGCCGGTCTTACTCGGTTGCAAGTGTGTGAACGAGCCTTAACAAGTGAGTAAAAGGACTTCGAATTTTGTATGCTCGAGTTTTCTTCTATTTCTGATCTGTGTTTACTTTGTGTCGGTGTTGGCGGTAACGGGTTAGCTTTTCCGGTAACGTGGTAACGTACTCGCTACATTTATGGAACAGTAACGGAAAACGCACTAATAATACTTATTTCGAGTAAGCTACATATCCTTTCCAAGACTTAAAAAAAAATTACACACCAAATTTGTTTCGTGTTTTTAAACGCCATGCCGTATAAATATTTGAGAGTTTTGCGTTTTTCTTCGCGTTTTTTTTTCTCGTGGGTATTTAGGTGGAACCGCAAAAAAGATAATTATGTTCAGTTTCCGCATGGACATAGTGTGTCTTGAAATAGGGCGTACATGCATACCTCTAACGTCAAACGAGTAAAACAAAGATACGCTCCTTGAAACAACTTTTTTTTAGGTTCTTGTACTAGAGACATAAATATTCAGCCATTGATATAGTTTTTCATGCAGATTTCAAAATATGTATTTAGTTTTCATCTAGCTACTATAGTTATTGAGTTATGTAATATTTATGTAATACACAATGCAAAAAGTAGCACTTTTTCCGGGAACTTTTTGATGTACTAAATTTACAAGAAAAGTACCGCGCTGTATCTTATTTGACTCTTCGGAGATTGCAGAGTGCTGATATCTAGCCACACTTTGCACAAAAATACTAGAACTATGCAAAAACAGTTGTGCTCTGTAACTAATTATTTTCAGTCTCCCTTGAAACAATAAATGAGAAGTTTCATAACTAATGCTGGTAGAAAATTCAATTTCAAGTAGATATCAGCACTCTACATGTCTTGAAGAACATATGTGCTAAATTTCGTTACTATAGGTTAACTCTAAGTTCACAAAAGGCTGCCCGGAAAACGTGAAATTTTCAAAAAACATGAAAGTGAGAAAAACAAGTTTGAAAGTTTGTGAAGCTTCTATTCATTGAAATGTCACTCATATTTACATAAAATTTGGCCACAATGGCAAAATGCATTGAAAGTTTCTAAAACCCTCCAGCACAATAACTTTGCCCCTCCTGGCTCTTGCGGTTTGCCTCCTCACTGCGGGCCCTCTTCACTGTGCTGCGACGGTGTGCCCTTGCTTCCGCTGTTTGCTTGGTGTTCATTTTCTTGATGCGCGTTTGATCACACTGGTCACCATGCATGGCCAAATCTTCTGAAGGAAGTACTCCAATCTCTTCCAGCACTCTTTCAAAGCCTGTATGGCCTTTGTTGTACCAAAGTACAGCAATCGCTGTGGCCGTCTCCACAGTAGTCCTGGAGGCGAACTTGGTTTTCGGGCACAACAGCCATATTTTACTGTTGAGTGACTCGGCCGCATTCTGTGTCTTTCCGTGAAGGCACCGAGCCAAGAGCTTCTCGTCGGTCAGGCGCTTATATATGGGCAGGATTGCCATTCCCTGTGCTTTTGTCAACAGCGGGGTGTGGTGTGGTGCAGGCTCCCCAGTGCTTCCGCACGCTTGTGCTTGCACCATGAATTCGGTCCCGCAGGGCAAAAGTTGTGGCTGCCGGCACCATCACTGGAACAGCTATGAAAATATGAGGCCCATATGGCAGTGTACATGCCTCGGACACTGCCTTTGTTGCTTGTGATGGCTATCTTATAGTACATCTGCAGTTTCTGTATGGTTGGATCCTTGAGCTTTTCACCGCGTGGCAGTGGCGTCGCCAATTTCCGCAGGGCAGTTCCGAGGCGCTTCGAAACGTGGTTCGTGCATTCCTCTTTCTCAATCGTAGAGTCACCATATACTTTTGCCTCACACACTGCAGCGTAGGCCTTGCTGTCGCCATCACTCAGGAAGCTGGTAAAACGCAGTGGGGTCTCGTATGACGAAGTCCTCTGCCATATTTGCACTGCTGCAGCGGGTTCCATTGCGTGGGATGAGCAGTCCGTGTTTTTCTCGCAAACTGGATGATGGAAAGCTTGCCATGCTTCTTCGTCGTCGCCCATGTCCTTGTGGATACTGCAAGCATGGCAGTAATTCGAAAGAACTTGGAAGTCGAGGCAGAGCCCAGTGTCCAGGGACACAACTGTGCCCACTCCGTTGTGGCTTTTATGGCCCCTTTTTGCCAGGTGCCATCAAACATGACTGGCACATCCCTGCCGCCGGCTGCATCCTTCGTGATATTTCGCGCCAGCTCCAAGTTTTGGCTCACTGCCCTCATTGCTGCACCATGAAGCTTTTTTAGAAATGGCGTTGAACGTTTTGTGGTGCATTGGACGTGGAAGTCCTAGAATTGCACAAAATCGCGAAAGTTGGTCGTGTCCTGCACCTATAGTTCGGGCTGCCACAACTGCTTTCACGTTCACCGCGAAGCTGTCGCGTGAGCTTCCGCTGTCCTAACGAACACTCGCCCCGTGGTCACTGGCCGACGTAATCCGCCTCGATGTGTGCGTGGACGAAAGCGTGGACTCCGGGCAATCTGCATTTTCACAAAATAGTTCAAGGAATGCCGAAAGTCCTTTGCGCTTTTGAGCTGCCTCTCGGACGCGAAGCTCTGATCCGCGGCAAGTTGGGCATATCGAACCCCTGACAAGTGCCGTCAGCGCGCCAATTTCGCAAAGCACCACAGTGACAGCAGGAGCACCTACCGGTCTAGGCTCATTCTCGAAGAATCCAATCTTCTTTTGGGACGCACTCACAAATTCCAAGGCAGCGTCGATTTCAGAAGCACTGTCGCGGGGTTCGGAGTTGACGTTAGGCCTATGCGATGTTTGAGCGTCGAGGGCATCGTCCTTGGCAGTCGCTTTAGGAAGCCTCGTACGCCGCCGTTTTCCTCGATATTTGTTACGAGTTCTGCACTTCCGATAATCAGCACCGCGCTTTTTGGGGCTCGCCATACCACGAGGCAGAAGAAACGCTGAACAACTCGATCACGGCGTTCACGGTTTCGCTCTTCTGGCGGAGAGATTGAAAGGCGGGGCAGCGCGCCGCCGTCCAATGGCGGCCTCGCGCTGCATGCCGCGAAATTCAAAACGCTCGGCATACGAGTTACTTTTCTCGTTTTTCCTTTATTCTCCGCGAATATACGAGACTAACCGCCGGTGGATCGTGGAGGAGACGGCTGACGCCGCACGCCTGTACGATTGCAAAATGGCGGGTGGCGCGTCATTTTCGCGACAGAAGGACGCAAACCACACGAATTTTCGCGACTTTTGCGCGGTTCTCGCGTCACCGCTGCTCACTTGGACGCATTTTTAGACATTTTCTTGTGCGATTTTCAGCTTGATATTTTCAGAAATGAAAGATTATAGTCCAAGGTCGGCAACGCAGCCAAAACAAAATTGAATTTTTTCACAAAACCGCGATTTTTCGATTCGCGTCTCCCTTAATTCATAATTATATAAGTAACGCAAAGGTAACGTGCGTTACTTCTTACCGGTAACGGTGACACGTTCTTTTTATTTTGATGCAACGTAGGTCGGTAACTCGTTCCTTTTTATGTGCAAGTAACGAATAACGTATTTCGTTACTTTTTCTTTCTTTTGCTGACGCTTACAACACTGTTTTGTGTCAATGCAGCTGGCCAACTACGGGATTGGAGGGCACTACGTGCCGCACCACGACTATCTTGAAGAAAGTCTCACCTCCTCCAAGAAGCACGTGAGTATAGTCACGAGGTCCTTCTTTTCATGTTGCTGCTGTTAGAGTCCGGGTGATGCTCGGAATTCTATAGCTTTATCTATCAAAGAATATAATCAAAATAAGCGTAGAAGACGATATCTTGGATCTGTTTTTTTATCGAAATACCAGGAAGGAGGGCGAATGCCAAAAGCACACGCACGCACGCAACGCGTCTCGAAAAATCTAAAGTGCCGTGATTCTGTCTCAAATTTAGCGTTCGTTCTTCTTCTCGAACGTGACAACACTTTGCTTTCACTTTTAAGTCACTGGATCCCGAGAAAGTGTTACCATTTAAAATGTGGCCCTCGTGCATGCAGCCGTCTTTGTTCGTGGTTTGGTTTGAACTGGAACTGAACTGGAGGAAATGGTTTCGTGAAGCCAGTTCAATGTGCGCGATTTCCGTCGTGCTCTTTCGCTCTATTCGTTTGCTCGTCACGTCCACTTTCTCTCTTACAAGAGGGAAAGAGTCTTCTGGCACCCTTCCAATGACGTGCCGCGGGAGCAGGAGGGAGAGGAAGCTGTCGTTAGTGCATCCGAAACCACAGACGCCCGGGAGAACAGACTGGCTCTCCGAACACAGCAGTATGCGGACCGGTGTTACGAGGTTGAAATTCCCATCCTTTGCTGAGTCGTACCCCGGCGCTAAATGCTACCGCAATCTGTCGAAAATCATCGTAAAGCGACATCAGTGATTTTAGCATCGCTTTGGTAATACTCTTACCATTCTATTTTAGTTCATGGCAGGCATCGTGCGGAAGCCAGAATTTTTTTGTTTCGGGGGTATGAGGGGAGGGGGAGAGGAGGCCTGGCAGCAAAAGCTGGATGATTTCGGGGGGGGGGCCGCGCCCCATGGGCCGCCCCCTGGATGTGCACGGTTCATGGGATGAGCGGTTTCTGCTTGACATCTCTATTCTCGGTGAGCTGATGCAACCCTGCGCTGACAGCGGGTTCTGCGTGTCCCTGCGGCGGTTGTAAAGATATTTTTGAGCCTACCGACGGCTTGTTACCAGCAAGACAAGCGCAACATCTTCGCATCGCTACCGACATAGCGACGTCGGTGCAAGCAAAGGCTCTGGAAAATAAGTTTCCTTCTCGAAATACGCGTTGCATCGATACTGTTGCCGGGGCGCTGGCGTCAAGCCACTTAAGGCAACGACGATCGGCAACAGGAGCGAGCAACATGTTATCCAACAATCGGACAACTTGTTGCTCGCTTCCCGAATTATTCGACAACCCTGTCACTTCGCGGCAACAACAGCACAACATGCACGACAACGACAATGTTGCCTTGGTATGACAGCTTTTGGCAACAGAAACAGCAGCAACTTGTGTTGGACGACACGTGTTGCCCAGATCGGTGGATGAGCGAATTTGGTGCCGTCAACAGGACAACACAGATTGCTCCGATGGCAGGGCAAGTTCCCTATCAATAACGTCTTACTCAAATAAAGGCTTGGAAATTGTTATTTAACAATAATTATTGCTGGCCTGCAGCTAAGACATAATTGGACTGAATGGTTTTTGCTGCGTAATTACAGAAAGCGAGTAGTGGCATGCTCCCTCTCCAGCTAATAAAATATAATAAAAAATAATCCAGGAAAGCAAAGATAAAAAAATCGAACGCATTAAAACGACCGCTTTGATTATGATTGTTGATGCTTGGAAAATGGAAACAGCGGCTACCACACACCTTAATTGTTTAAAAATCCCCTGGAAGTTTTGGGGAATGAAGCGATCACATAGCTTGCGGTAGGCAAATGGACAGCGTAGAAAGAATATTTATTCCACAGATTGTTATGAAGGCCGATCGTGCCGGCTTCACAGTTTTTAAGCACTGTCAGTTCAGCACCACACCACGCTACAAAAGACACTTGAGGGTACTTCCGGTGCTGAATCAATTTTACAGTAGAAATAGGAATTGCATAAAAAAAAAAGAACCGGACAAAAACACATCATACGGTGGAGTAAATGTCGAACATACGTGAGCCATCTCACCTCCCTCGGTTAGTGCTGTCTGCTTTATGAGCAAATGAAAAACATTTCGATAAAATGAGGGGTGGAAAATACACGAACTATCATTTCCAGCGCCGCCGCGCCGCACACGAACCAAGATAAACAGTCTAGTGGGCGGAGTGTTCCCCGTGTTGGCTCCGCCGTCAGCGCGTGTGACGAGGTGGTCGGACAAGAAATCGGCAAAACACGGTTGGCGGGCCGCAGCATCATGTTGCCCGACTGTTGTTGCTGCCGCGATGAGACAGAGTAGCCGGAAACACGTATTCTTCGTGTTGCCGGATAAAGTAGTCAACTATTTCCTCAGTATGAGGAGACAAGCATGATCGATAAGTTGATTGCATACACAGTGCCAAAGGCGCTTATCTTGCCGAGAATCTTTTTCGGTACTATGGTGTTCCCTAGCAATCTTGGCGCGAGGGGTTTAGAACTACCCTTTCGAAGCTTCTAAAATCTGGCAGGACCGAAATTGCGATTTTCCATTTTTATTTATTTATTTCAAATACTGCAGGCAGCAGCAATGCCCAGGCAGGATGGGGTTATATTAGGTGTGGCAAAACGAAATGCTGAAATGTATTCGCAGATATTCTTTCAACAAGTAATGTAGGCCAGCAATTCCGCCGTTCAATTTTGTTGGGAAAGAACGGCATTTGAAATAGTGTAAATAGTTTAGTTCTGGCAAAATATGGTCAAATCACTTTAGGGATATTTAGTATTGTTGATCTCTGGGAGCAGGAAATACATATGTTTCACTTGATAAACCAGATCTGTTGCGAACAAGTAAATAAAAATATTTTAGCCTGGCGATCTGTCGTCGTAGATGGAGCGCTACAGTTACAGCTGCTCTAGATTATTTACTACGGATGACGAAGACTGATACTCTGATGAGATAAACCGAGCAGCAGCACGTTGGATACGCTCCACCTCCGTAATGTCTGTAATGAAATACGGATTCCTTACGATTGTGGCGTACTCTAGGACTGGTCGGACTAGAGGACGGTATGCTTGAAGCTTGGAATTTGAGAAACACTGCTTCAATTTTCTTCGTAAAAAGCAAAGTTTCTTGAATGCCCTATATCATATGTGATTACAGGCGAACGCGTTAAACGTCTCATCCTTCAGTTGACCTCCAAAGTCCTTGAGCGAAAACAGGTCGGCGACACGAAAGGTACGAAAACACATTGGCGACACGAAAGGCACCAATGGAACGGCACCAAACGTGCATCGGGCAGAGAGCGCGCTGTCTTCGGAGGTTCACTATCACGTTTACATCGCCGCTTGTGCTTTCACCTTCAAGTCGTCTAAGGGATAACATAAGAGACTATGAAATTTTTTAAACGCTTGTCCCACTTAAGGTTTTTTTTGTTTTTTTTTGCAGACCCAATCATTTTACAGGAAAAACAGACTGAATGCACTAATGCCCAAAGCTATAAGTGTACGATAAGGGATTTTCTTTGAAGATACAATCATCGCGACTGTTTTGGAAAAATTAAATTTTTTTACTCTGCAGTTTGCAACAGTTCGCACGTTTACAAAGATTGTCATTTAGCAGTGTCTCACGGGAAGCGTTCGTGATAACAAAATAAATGACACAGCCATCAGCAATCTGACGGTAACACTTTCATATATATCTTTGGCAACGTTATTTATATAAATTATAGTAAAGGCGCAAGCAGGAAGCCTTACGGTACACCAGACAAAACATGTAGGTTTTCAGACCTAGACCCGTTACTTTCAACAAATTGATTTCGATTGTGACAATATACCTGTATCTAAAGAACAAATCTATCAAAAGTCCCGCTTCTTTTAGTTCATAAATCAGCAAATCATGAGGCACACGATCGAACGCTTCTGACAAATCTAAAACAATAGCATCAATCTGTTGGCTGTTTTCAATCGCTGAGACAAAGTCCTGGACTACAGATAACAGTTGTGTTGTTGTTGAAACATTTCCTCCAGAATCCCGCGTTATTTTTGACAAAAAAGTTAATTTACTACAAGTAGTATAAAACGCAATGAGCATTTTATATGCTCAAAAAGCTTTCAGCATGTACGTATTCAGGATATGGATCTGTGATCCCCAAAGTCTGATTTGACACCCATTTAAATACGGGAACACCCTAGCCATTAGTCAATGATTTGGCAGACAACTCTGGTTGAGAGTGGCACTGAAGCGCACGTAAAAGTACTCGGAAATCATCTCAGAATAGCTCCGTGGAAACGCATTCGTTATACCGTCAGCACTGGATGATTTGTTGGCTTTGATATAGAGCAGAAACTAAAATATGCCCTCACGACTTAGTATCACGTCAGGCATTGAACCACGACCCAGTGAAGCTACATAGTTTGTATCTTGAATGGTAAGAGATCTCGGCTTTGTAAAGGCTCTATGAAAACCGGCATTGAATTAATTTGCATTGTTTCTAAGATTGGAAGTAATACTACCGTAATATCTTTATTTGGTCCAAGGATCCCTTAGAGTCAGATAGAAATCGGCAAAACTTTTGCGAAGATTCTTTCAAAAGTGGTCCAAGTTTCGCCGTAACATTCGTCTCGTGCAGTGCCTAGCTTACACAGCAGTTCGTCATTGAGGGTGTTTATCCCCGAGTTACTTTTAAATTTGCCCTTACGTTTTCGTGAGATTCGTCGCTTTAGGTGAATCATCTCTAAATTCATCCATGGATTGCG
Source organism: Ixodes ricinus (assembly GCA_037355805.1). Classification (NCBI taxonomy): domain Eukaryota; kingdom Metazoa; phylum Arthropoda; class Arachnida; order Ixodida; family Ixodidae; genus Ixodes; species Ixodes ricinus. The sequence continues at coordinate 64,614 of JAZHYW010026806.1, forward strand.
CCTTTTAGTTAGTTTTTGACGGGTGGAAACAGACCTATTGATGCAAGTCATGAGACGGATTTGAACTTGTCCCTAGGAAGTGAAACTTCACCACCGCGTTCAAGACCGACAAGAAAAATATGCAAACATTCGAGGACCGATTTATCATCTGCGGCTTCTAAATCAGTAAAGGTTTGAACTAAAGCCATTGCCTTATTGTTACGAATATTTAAACTCAAATGAGTCAGTGACAGTGAAATCTTCTGAAATTTGTTTTGTGAAAATGAGGTCTAGAATTGAATGAATTTTTCTCGGTGACTCATGTAGGAACAGTGGCCAACTGTTTAAGGTCATGAAAGAACGCAAAATCCAGAAGAAGGTGTGCGCTGTCAACGTCCTGTGATCCCGAGGTAGCTAATGTATTCCAGTCGATGCTCGGCAGGTTAAAATCGCCAGTGAGTCCGAATCTTTCATTAGGTGTGAATATGCACTCTTGATGGCCCGCCATGGATTCCATAAATGGCACAGGGATTTTGGGAGGTCTCTAAACGATGCCAAACAAAGGTGAAAATTTAGGATAGCTGGTTTTCCACCGAATGTTTTCTAGTTCAGGAATGTCTTCAAGTTGAACGTAATTAACTTTCTTTTCAACAATGATTGCCTCGACACCTTTCCGTCTTTTGAGATCTCGACGTACTATTTTCTGTGAGTGACGGAAGGAAATTTTGGAGTCGATTATATTTTGTGAGAGCCACGTTTCTGTAATAGCCAAATTGTGAGGATCATAGAGGAAAAACACATCTTGTAATTGGGATGTTTTATTGGTAAAACTCTTGCATTCAGCGATATGATGCGTAGTGTTGTGAATTCGTTAAAGGAGAATGCTTGTGGCGAGCTGGATTGGGGACCTTGTTCTGAACAAGATTTAGTTGGGATTGGATGGAGTTCAAGGTACGTAGTGGTCGTGAGCGGTTACTTCATGATCAGTTACTGACCTCAAGGCAAGGAGAGCAGCACTCTGCTTGCTTGATTCGGGCCCTCGACAAGTAGGTCACCTGATGGCATTTTCTCGGCTTTTTTAAATTCTTTTCCGGCACTGGCTTCTAATGTTTTTGCGACAAGGAATGGAGATAACCCCGACAGCTGCTTCTCACTTTCAGAGTAAATAACCAAAAACTTGGGGAATCTAGCAGGTGTAGGTGGTGTCTTCTTTGTGGCTTGGACTTCGGTGCGGACCCTCTTCAGGGGCCGATCGAGGGAGGTTTTCGCGCGGGGAACCCGCGGCACGGGAAGGAAGGTTCCAGTGCCCGGGTGCACCCGCCCACCACGGAGCCCAACAAGGGGTAGGTAATGTGCAATAGCAAGGCGGGCTTGGCTGACCAACAAATTACTCTACCAGTGCTGCCCGGAGCACTATGCCCTAGTGTGGTTGCAGGGACAGGACCTGTTTCCACTCAAGGTTAGCCCTTGCCGCCTAACAAGGTGAAAAGGAAGGAAGAGAGTGTACAGAAGAAAAAGAGAAGAGTGTGGAGTGAAAGGTGAAAGAAGGAAGAAGAGGGTAGAAGCGGCAACTGACTGCAGATCCTCCTGGTCGGGCCAAGCCGGGACACCCCGTCTACGAGAAGCAGGGGCCGAAGCGGTGCGCTGCGCCGCCGGGGGGGCCCCGAAGGGTCAAAACATACCCCCGGAGCTACAGCTCAACCACCGGGGTCCCCTTTTCCCCGGACACGGGTAGCCACGCACAGCCAGACGTGGGTGGGCGAACCCACATGGCCGGGGTTCACGCGTGACGCCGACCGCCAAGCGCCTGCTGTAAAGCGAGGTGCCCCCTGCGTGCGGGTATGATGGCCCACGTGGCTGGGGTCCGTGGTGACGCTACTCACCAAGCACCTAACACCTATGGTGCAGGCGCGCCCTGCGGGGCTCGGGGGTACGTGGAGACGCCGCTCTCCAACACCTGCTCTTTTCTGGGTGCGCCCACCGCGGGGAAGCGCGAGTGTGGAACACGCCGTGCTAACGCAAATGCACAGTGCTTACGTTGGCGCGCAAACGCAATACTTAAACAATAAAGGACGGGAATGAGATATGTCTTCTACGCGTCGCATTTATTTTTTAATGGAACATATTCTATTCTTCGCTTCTACGCCTTCACCACGAGCGAACGAGAGTGTAAATACACTGCTTAAATAAAAAACAAAACAGCATCGGATGGTCTTCTGGTAATTTCAAATAAATCGAGAGAGAGCAGCAAATTTTAGCGAATAAGACAATGTCTAACATGGCACGTTTCAACATAGCGTTCCGAATATGTGAGTGCCTTTGAGCATGGGCCGGGCTCGGGCAAAGCTAAAAGGTTTACCAATGTGATGTCTTTTTTATTCGGGGCTCTTTTGGAAAAAAAGGGCGTCACACAAATTTGCATTTTGTAAGTTGTTCAGAAGCTACGAACTCATTCCTTTATTTCGTTTGAAAAAAAAAATATATAAAACGCGGAAGAACTGAACGGAAACAGGGGCAATCCCCTCGAGAGGGACAACATGGCTGACATTGAACCTTCTCTTATTTGGCGAACAGTGCGAAAATGCGCACCTGCGTGCGAATGGAGGTACGTGCTAGTGTTTGTGAACTGCCCTTTCAAATGTTTATTTCACTTTCCTTCGTACTGTATTTTTTATCTGATTCTGAACCTAGTAACCGAGTGACATTATCGGTAGGCACTCTCAACTGTATTTTCCTGTGGAAAGTCACTATCTGGTTTTTGACTCGTTCAATCCTTCAGTTTATTCTTTATGTTTTTAGTTGTTTGCCTATGCGTAAATATTCATTTGGCAGATTGGATATAAAACTCTGACGTTCGAACGCGATTAATTGTACTCTGACCAATCGTCATATAAAGAACAGGCATACGATAAGAGGGGGGGGGTTCGTAAGAGTAAGCAGCTGTGCTACTTTTCGATTACTTGGAGTAAGATTCGGTTGTCGGTGAGATTGACTTCTTGGCAGGCAGAGCTGGTATTTTCCTTCGTGTGGACAGTCAAGCGACCTGGCATTTGCCAAAGTGTAACCTAATCCACTGTTGCGCAATTCAATGGTGTCAATGTTTCACTAAGAGTTAGCCTATTTGCGCAGACATCGGTAAAATGCAATTCAATGTTGATTTTGTCCTGTGAAGACTATGTTCCCATGATTAAATTGAGGCGAACCTTATAGAGGATAACAAAACGTCAAATGTTCGTTCCTTTCCACTAAATAAAGATGGCCGTGCACGGTATGTCGCCATATGCGTTCAGCTATCTCCTCTTCAAACCGCTCCTTCTTCCTGCCAGGCATTCTGAAGGCTACGGCACGTCAGGGGGATCGGTGGCCGAGTGGGCTAGCGCACATCAGCTCGGAGCATAGGAAGCGTAAGTTCGCGCTCTCCACCCTTGCCCGTTTCGATCTGGATGAGCATCGTACCGGCGTGCGGTCGTGTACCACTACGGCGGGGTGCACGTAAAAGACATCAGGCTAGCGGTTGTTCTGCACTGGCTAAATTGCTCATCTACAGCGAGTGACTCGTCGCAACTTTAAGTGGCTGACCAACTACACGCTGTATAAATATCCACGCAACCTACATTATTATTGCGGCACGCCCATTGAGCGCCTCGACCGGTCACCCTCACACGTGCGCGAGAGGCAGAAACCTCTTCATCATAACTCTACCTTCCAAGGTCTCTCCTGAGGCGCAGTGATTTAGCATCGGACAGAATAATAGTAATATTGATAATCATAATCAATCAATAAATTGTATTGGTGTCAAGGGACAACCATTCTCTCTTGGTACCGGACATTCAAACACTTCGAAACAGGGATCACACATACATTACGAGATGAAACATAAAAATTATAACTAGACAAAACAACACAAACATCGGAATCAGCGACACATAAAAATAGGAGGTAAATATTTATCGTGGAAGTTCATACGTTGATGCGCCGTGAAGATGATGTATAGTGTCGGAATAGTACATCACGCAGAGAGAAGAAAAAGAAAGTGTAAACGAACAAAGTTTCTTGCAGATATTAGTGGCTATGTAATCCTCATACCACTTGCAATCATTATAAGGTAGTTCAAAAGAGATAGTAAAATGTCGGTTACATGAGCATCAAGAGTCAAATAATGTGTCTACGAAGTTACAAAAAAATAATAAAAATTTATGTGCGATTCATTGCAATATCTATGTACCTTTCAGCTCTGCCTTAATTGGAACAGGTTTTTGATTAAGTGGTCGAAATTATTTCGGCTGGAGTCAAATCGAGTCTAGTTTTTTTAGCTTAACCATTGTCACAATCGAATCACCAGGGAATTAGGCACGAACTACTAAATTCTCTAGATGTATAAAAAGGTGAATTGAGGCTTGTAGGTCCCCTACGAATTCTAATATCCACTTCAGGTAAGAGACTTGGGGAGTCAATTTAATTTATTTTTACTGAACTAGGAAGGTTTTTAAACAAAAATACCAAATCCGCTTTTACTTTACGTCGATGTAGGTGAGGTAATGCAACACCTACCAAAAGGATTTTATAACCCAAAGCTTGCTCGTCTCTAGTCAAATAGCGATAGTTAAAAATTGAGATCAGTATAAAAATTTAAAAAAATTGAAAAAAGTATTAATATTAAAATAGTATTAATACTAATAATCATAATAATAATAATTTATTCACAATGCCGCTGTCTCCAAGTGTATTATCTGGTTTGATCAATCCCGGCGAGGGCTTGTGAGACCAGACCCAGCATTTAAAATAACACAAGTGGAAACTCGCACAATCTCTCGTGCACAAAAACAAAATATCATGTCAAAATTTGCACAAAAAAGAATTGACACGTGTCAGGCTTTGCATTCTTACGTGCACAAAAAAAAAGACTTACAGATCAGTTTTGCACACACAAAAAGAAAAGTATTGGATAGACTTTGAAGTTTGCACAGTCGCACGCGCTAAAAGAAAAACGATATACTTCATATATGTTGGATTTCGCAGTCTGCGTGCACTGGAAAAAAAAACAAAAAAAAACTAGACTTTATGCAAGGGAGTTCACACTTTCAATTCAAAGTTTTCAAGATAAAAAAAGACATAAGGTTTTGTCTGCGGGAGTCATTTCTTTAGATCCAGATCAATAGAGAAAAAAAAAGACCACATTTATACAGACTCAAAATAATCGGAAGATAATCAATAGACGCATTGATTTGGGGGTTCGAGATAGGAAATTCGCCCGTTTCGTTCTTTCAATTTTCACTTCTAAATAATGGTATTTTGGTATTTGAGAAGAGAAATAACCGCAGGGGAAACCCAGATATGCAAAATGTTAGAATGCAGAAAACAAATATAAATAATTACTGTCTCAATACATCAGAAAACATGTTTCTTAGATATTTTGCAGTTTATTCTTCCCTTCGAGAGAAAACCGTGTGTCTGGGATGTCGTTAAGAATATCTTGCGCATAAAAAGACCGCAAACTTTCGCCATGGTGTGTTCGAACAAGGAGTTGGGCAGTATCGCGATACAAATGTATCGCGATAGTATTTCAGAAATGTATTCCGTATCTGTATTTTTGTATCGCTTTTTTTTCACTTCTCGGGGCACCAGGGTTAAGGAGATGCTGGGGCATTGTTACTATGCTGACCAAGGTTCCTTCCCATTCTCCAAACTATTTTTCTATGCGTCCTCTTCTCTCTTCTGAGAAGTGTTGCGCAGTCGGGGACTCGAACCAGGTTGCGCGCCAGGAGTGGAGTCGGAGCATCTTCTGCCGCAGGACCTTGCAGGGATTTCTTGAGTCTGTGTTGGTGGCATCCAATGTCTGCTTATAAACGTCTCTCTTGCCTTTGCGTACAAAGTACACGCAGCCGGGAAAGCTGAGTCATCGTCCGTTGCAGCACGAGCCTTGTGGTGGTTGACTTGAAATAGTAAGATGGCTCACGCAGTGAAGCTCAACACATATTTGATTGCGTCTTCGCCTCTGCCCGTAATATTGCACGGCACAAGGGTACGTCATCTGCCGACGTGAACGTGACCCGCTGCTCTGGTGATCCGATACCCAGGAAGGAGGCCACACGTGGCCTCGCTGTGCCGACCCAGACTTCGTACACCGGCGACTCGTCTCGAGCGCGCTGTTTCTCGGAGAGCTCGCACCTGTGCCGGCAATATCAGATCAAAATCCATAAGGTCTCTGGTCGGATGATGCTAGGCAAAACTTGAGGACTGCAATCCATGCGTCGGTGGCGGAGGGTTGGCAGGAAGGTCCGTCACAACAGGCATCCCATACAAAAATGGTCTATGGTCGTCTATGGAAAATTATATGGCAGGCTATCACCCCCTATGGCCACCTATGGTCGGTCATAGAAATCCATAAAGACAGCTACAGCCAGCTATAGAAAACATCTATAGCCCTGTGTTTAAAGACTGGGAACCAATAAATTATCTTTACCCGCCTATCGAAAATTCTACGGCCACAAGTCTAAAGACTGGGAACCAATAAATTGTTTTTAACCGTCTATAGAAAATTTTATGGCCCTGAGTCTAAAGATTGGGAACCAATAAAATTGCTTTAGACGCCTATAGAAAATTACATGGCCCTATGTCTAAAGACAGCGAACCAATGAATGTTCTTTACCCGCCCATAGAAAATTCTTTGGCCCCAAGTTTAAAGACTGGAAACCAATAAATTGTATTTACCCGTCTATAGAAAAATTTGTGGCTCCGAGTCTAAAGAATAAGAACCAATAAATTTTCTTTCCACGCCTATAGAAAATCACTACCGGCGCTTACTCTTTTAGTAAAAACACTCCACGTTAGAAAGTTAAATCAATACTAAATTTCTGTAATGCCGGTGACAAACCATGACCCAAGATATGTTCTCTGCTGTTGCAACGAGTCGTGAAAACCGGTAATATTGTTTGTTTGAAAAATCCATTAAAATAGTTGTGCAACAATTAAAATTAATTATTACTCCCAAAAGTGAAAATAAAATACACTGGCACCGAACACTGCAATCAAGCAATAGCTTGATTGAAATCTTCAGCACCAGTGTACTGCATGTCATCACTGCATTTTCCCCGTGATTCATGAAACTTATAAAAAAGATAATTAATACATTTTAGTTAATTAGCCTAATGATCTACATTTGCTATTTTCAGGGTGTTGAATTAAGAGATGGGGGCTATTCCAAGATACAATTCAAATAGTGTATTAAGTACGAGTAATATTTGCTCCACCTCTCCACGTTTTTGCGACAAAGGATGGGTCACCGGCAAAGTCAGATTCAAAGATCAGACTGCCATATATACAGCTTGTGCGAACGTAGCATATGAAGTGAGGGGTCCGGTGTCGCTGCGTTGTTGCAGTTCTGTAGGGTAGTGTTCTGCTTGTGTTCTGTGTATTCTGTGTGTTCAGAGATGTATGTATATCTACCATGTAGCGTTCACAAGTCGGAGGTACTTGAAGTAAATTTTTTTTAGAGTTAGCTGGCTAAAGAGAGATATAGGCTAAGCCATAGAGATGTCTTTAGCCAACCATTAGACAAGCTAAAAAGCGCTATGGCTGGACAGCGATAGGGCCATAGACAAAGCTAAAGAGGCCCATAAAGGCGACCATAAAAATGCTAAAGACAGCTACAGAAAATTCTTTAGCTAAATGGGCCAAATAGCTAAAGCCGACCATACAAAGAATTTTCTATAGCCGACCATAGGAAATTTTTGTATGGGATGTCACAGCACCGTTTTGTTCAACCGTAACAGAAGATAAGACATGTGTTACAGGATTGCTTCAGGTGGTCCACTATTCTCGAAATTTCCAAATGATACTGCGTGCAAGATCTTTAACGAGGTAACCTACAACGAAAGTACGTACTGTCCTTTCATACAGCAGCGTGGTAAAGTTTCATGTTCAAGGCCACACCTACAGATAAAGAATGCCAGTTCATTCCACCGTGACGTCATGTGATCAATGTTGACAGGGGCGTCCTTATTGGACAGGGGCGTGGTGATCTTTTGATGGGATTTTGGGTGACATAAAATTTGTTCAGAGATCGAAGTCTTTTCGCATCCCTCGTCAGACAGACAGGATGTTAGGGAAGGGACCACGGTCAGTCCTTGATAGAACGTTTTTTTGATCCCATTCAAGACTCCTCGTCGTCCGAAACCTTTTACCTTCAAGGGAAAGTGCCAAGCCTACGGCAAAGTAATTTCGGGATCAAAAACTTTCACTCCAAACTTCAAGCTTCATCTCCAGTGGCGTCTCAAACAAATGTGAAAAATGTATTGCTATATAAGTTTTTCTGTATTTGTATTTCTGCCCTCTCTAAAGTGTAATCCTATATTTGTATCTCCAAAGACTTTTTGCCTCTATTTATATTATATTTCCGATACGTATCGCGATACATTTTTACAGATATATTTTAGTATCAGTATTTTAGCTACCATTTTAATGTATATAGTATTTGTATTTTCAAACACATTTTTGAGTATTTCTGCCCAGCCGTGGTTCGAACACTCTGCGTTTGGAAACAAGGAGCAGATCTAAGTTCACGAAATGGTATTGTGGATACGTTCAACTCCCTATTTCACAAGTGTCTATAAATAGCAGTTGGGAGAAATTCTATGCCACACTTTTCAGAATTCCTTTTAAAATTATATATATTCGTGAATGCCAGAGGGTTGGACAATTAAAAATATAGTTATACAATGCATAAGTATGCTATTGGCTAAAACCTGCATAGTGTTATTTTAAGTCGATAATGGTGAAGAAAAAATTAAAGGTTGTAGAGTAGACGAGTAATACAGTTCTTAGTCGTTGACACATATAGGACATGTGACTATCCCATGAAAAGTCGCAATCAAAATAAAGAGCTAAGCACTTTACACAACTAACATATTCAACAGGCTCACAATTAGACCCCGTGACACTGGAATCGTGGATGATGAATGCAGAGGTCAAATATATTCTATAAAGGATTATGAAAACATATCAACGTTGTCCGTATAGGGACCCTGAAAAGAAAAGGAATGTTTTTTGACAGTCTGGTTGGGACACGCGTGTCAAAATATTAAACTTTACCCCCCAAAAATAAGTCTTTAGAGCAATATTGACGGCGAGAGATGTATATGAGGTTCTGCGCGCAAAGTCCATGCCGTCACCGCATGACCCTCTCGGCCATTCCGGAATTACCATCTCGGTCATTCGCTCTTTCTACCTCAACGCGAAGAAGAAGCCGATCTTTTTCTCCTCCACGCGCCCAGAATGCAGAGAGAAAAACATCATGCGCTTGGTGCGTAAAATTAACAGAGTAAAGAAAAGTTGTAAGATACACCATAACAACGGCAGAAGCCGTAATCTGGACCACCTCAGACAGCAGTTGAAAGAAAGCATTGAAGCGGCTAAACAGAAATACAATTCTGAAACACTGCCAAATTTTATGCGGACATCACCAGCTAAATGTTGAAGGTACCTTTCGACCGTATGATGACGATCAGTAGTCCTAAAGTGGCCGGGGAGCATGTGAGTGATAAAGCAAAACTGGCAAACTGTTTCAATCTCTTCTTTAAATCTACCTTCACAATAGATAATAACACGCACCCCACTTTTGACGCGCCGACGAATGCCCCTCCGTTGAATGACTTAACAATCTGTGAAGCTGGAATCTTTTCTTTATTGCTCGATCTCGACTTTAAAAAATCTACCGGGATAGATAACGTACCGAACGCTTTTCTACGCCGTTATGCCAAATGGTGTGCAAAATATCTTACAGTTATTTTTCAGAGGTCTCTAGATAGCGGCAGGTTACCCACAGAGAGAAGTACGCAAAAGTTATCCCTGTTTTCAAGGTCGAAGATCGTGAGCTTGTGACAAATTACCGACCAATTGCACTGCTGTGTACTGCGGGAAAGTATTGGAACATGTATTATTTACGCATATTTGTCATTTTTTAGAATCAAATAACTTACTGCATCCTCGTCAACACGGTTTCCGCAGAGCTCTGTCTACTTCCACTCAGTTGGTTGAAACCACGCTTTATTTTTCTGAGGTCTTAAACCGTCGTGGCGAGGTAGACGTGGTTTTCTTGGACTTCTCAAAAGCTTTCGATCAAGTATCCCACTCGAAGTTATTAATAAAACTGAAAGCAATATTAAGGAACGACATGATTACAAATTGGATTAGGGACTACTTACCACTTCGTCGACAGGGGGTTGTCATAGATGTATCAATTTCCGAACCTGTTTTCGTTGACTCTGGAGTGCCTCAGGGATCCGTTCTTGGACCGTTACTTTTTTGATATTCATTAATGACATCTTAGATGATATACCAGCCCAGATTTACCTTTTCGCCGACGACTGTATACTTTACATAGAAATTTCTAGCCCCGACGATCATCTTCTCATCGATGCCTCCTGGCAAAAATTAATTTATGGTGCGCGAAGTGGCAAATGACTCTTGACGCGAAAAAAACAGTATTGATAAACATCACACAAAAAAAAATTTCACACTTTTCTTACTTAATATACGGCGTGCTCTTTGCAAAAAGTTGAATCATTCAAGTACCTAGGGGTGATCACTACATCGGATCTACGATGGAACGATCACATTGACTACATCTCAAGACGTGCTTTCCAAAAGCTAGGCTACCTGAGACAATCCCTGGGGCGCTCCAGTGTATCGGCGAAAGTGACTGCATTCCAGACCTACGTGCGATTCATTCTAGGATATGCAGGAGTGGTCTGGGATCCGCACACCGAAGTAAACAAAAATAAACTGGAAAAAATACAAAGGAGGGCGGTAAGGTTTATCTACAGCTCCAATAGCTGGTCTGTGTCTCCCAGCCAGCTCCTGCAAAATGCCAACCTCAAGAACCCACGATTAACAAGACGATCACATCAACTGTCAATAAGGGAATTTTCCGCTAAAAAACAATGTATTTCATCATTCATTTTTTTCACGCACTGTTAGAGAATAGAATTCCCTGCCAGCCGACGTTGTGAACAGTCCAACATTCTCTTCATTCCTCTCCCAAACCGGTTAGAAAAGTATATAGTTGTTTTACGTGTGAGTTGCATCTTGATTGTATATTATGCATTCTATATTCGCGAGTATTTTCCGATGGGATTGAATGAGCCAGTCACTTTGCTTGTCTGTGTCGCGTTGCAACAAGGCGCAGCCGAGGTTTTGAACTGCGTATAACGGCACTTTTTCCTTTTCTTTTTTTCCCAATATGTACAGTTTCACTCCTGCTACCGCCTCTACGAGGTGAGCAGTATTAATAAATAATAAATAAGTGTAAAAGAAATGACAACCGAGTCAATCGTGTCTCGCACCGTCAATATTTCTCCAAAATGTGCGTAAAATAATTCGTACGCCAGACTGTTAAAAATATAATTTTTTTCCAGGCGTACTTTAAGGCAATCACACGAGGCTTATTTGTTGAAAACCAAGCCATTATTTTGGAAACATCTATCTGAAGTATTTATATTGCACTTTTGTAAACTAGATGCCGAGAAAAATAAAACAGTGCCATCTGCATATTTCAGTATTGAGGAACTGTAAATTACTGCTGAGACATCATTTGCACAGACGTTGAATGAAAAATTCCGAGGACACCGAGGCACCTCTTATGAGTTTGTGAGTTGTGAATGCGGAAGCAGGAACGTCGTTCTTCCGCACCCTTAGTTCGTTTGCGGTGCGCTGGCGTGGACGGATACCTTTCGCTACTGCCGAGGTTTCCGAGCGCGCGCTCTCGTTAAAGGGCAACTCCGGTCCATACTTTCGATTTTGGGATTATGACTGTTTTTAGTGCAGTCAGCGTCCCTGAATTACAATCTAGGAGCCGCTTTTGCTCAGCCAATAAACAGAAATCGCATTTCTTTCGCGTTTTGTTTTTTTGCGGTTACAGACGTTTTTAGCTTCGTTCCATGGGAGAGTTAATGCGCTTCCATAATAATGGAGATAATATAGAGCCTTGCAGAAATCCTGAGAGTGTGCGGGCCTTGGAGTTAATAATATTGTCAACTGTCACAACTTGTGTGCGATATGAAAGAAAACTCTGTACAACACCAAAATGGTCCACGAATCCTACCCTATAACGTTTGTCAAATAGGATGTCGCAATTCAGGGTGTCAAAAGCCTTAGCTATATCAAGAAAAAGCGCAAACACTCGCATGTTGTTGTCAAGCGAAGAGTGTAAAGTGTCAGAGAAATTCTCAAGGAGCCTAATGGTGCCACGACTAGCAACGAAACCGTGTTTCCTCGGTGCGCTGTTCCCCATGTACATCATGAGCAACCAACTTGCCCCAAACCTCTGTGTTAACAAAACCGTATTGATTGTTTCAGATGATAATATATTTTTCGGAAAACCCAATAATAACATAAAAATATATTTGTTCAAAATGCTTTGAAATGCAAGACAGTAATGAGATAGGCATGTAGGATGAAACTTATTCACCTTTAAAAAAGGGGAATAACCCAGGTTTGTTTCTGTTAATCCAGAACATTACCTGTGTCCCGAATGCCAATGATAAAAAACAAAAATAAAGTTTTTTTAAAGAGTCATAATTACGACTTAAGTCACTTACGGTGAGGCCATCAACGCCCGCAGATCTAGAGCGCTTAATTAAATCCCAATAGATATGTGCGTAACTCGGTCTCCGATAGAAGAGGAAGGCATGCCGATTCGCAGGTGAACGGAATTCCGGGTGCCGAGGCTTTTTGGCTGCCAGTCAAGACGGCGACAGAGTTCACAAAATTTCTGTTAAAAATGTTGACAGTAAAAGTTTAACGGGTTCCGAAATTTGTTTGTGTGTGTGTGTATCAGTAACTTTTTTTTTGTGTGTGTGCATAGCCACGGAATGTTTTCACGACACGACATACAGTTTTTTTTTTTTTTGCGTCCGAATGAGTGTTTGTTGTTTTTCAGGATAACGATATCACTCCGGTGATCGAATGAGGGCGTTGACCCTACTTCTCTTTCTGCCTTACATTCTATTTCGGGAGTAGAATTATTGGGAGAGCGCCGAAATTTCTTCCACAGTTTCTTTTTGCGATTTATTGTTTCGATGATTTTTGAAGTAATCTAGGACAATGTGGGTTTACGTTTCTTTACACACAAAACCGTTTTGATATGTCAGTGAAGTTTCTAATTACATCAATGAGTCATAGGGTAAAGCTACACTCTTTACTGAAAGAATACATTTTTCTTAGTCATACTCCTTAATGGGCCGATCAAATTTATGAAAGTCGAGTTGTGGTAGATGAGGCTAGAGCTCGAAATCTTGACCTGCCTTGGACATAAAGACAGGCTTCCAGGCAACAAAAGATTGATCAGCGAGATTTCGTAAAATTACAGCGGAATTAATGCAAGCATCTGAGACACGTACATTGACTTATTCAATGCACGAAAATACAAGATTACCATTTAACACTTCTTCCCACATTGGACTAAAAATAGTAGGCATTATTCCAGTCTTAAGTTTAGGACAAAGTGGGCATTTTAAAGAGAGCTTAATCTATTAGAAACGCGGCTATTGGAGGTGGACAAGAGCTAGCTGTATAATACGTAACTGGAACGAAGTAC
>JAZHYW010026807.1:0-10280 GCA_037355805.1 Ixodes ricinus
CACCATTATTAAATAGTTAACATTTATTTTCTACTTTTACCCACTTCTGAGGCTGAAACCTTTATGCAGAAAGCGTATGCATGTCATCTCAGCTCTGGCATGAACGCATGGAAACCGAAACCTTGATGTGAATATACTATTATACTATTCGCAGAGAAAAGTTTGAATATTGCCGTCTGGTGGAATTTTTCACAGACCTGCGTGAAGATGCTTCAACTTCCTGTTGTGATGCAAGAACATGCAATGCCAAGCTTTTTGCGCTATGAAAATCAAGGGAGGATCGATGGCCGAGTGGGCTATTGGCGGCGAGATGTTTTGGTGGCGCCCTCCTATGGTTACCTTTCGTGACGTCATTACCTTGTGAACAACAAGTTTGAAGGTGTTTGTAAAGAGCATGGTGGAAGCTTGAAATCATAGCACTCTCAAACCAACACTGCCAACACCGTCAAAATTGAAGTTCTTCCATTCCTCTTATTTCCGTCGATGGGAAATCATTTGCTGACGTCATAGTCAGCATTCGGCCTATCGTGGAAGATAGTGGACGACCGATCACAGCGACGCTTCGATCGCTCTACGTCGCCAATACTTCGTTTCAGCTTGGGTCCAGACGCAGCCGATGCTACAAGCACGAGCGTGTGGCCCTGAACAGTGCCTGTACTGCACGACCACGCGTGCTTGGCAGGGACGCTGGAAGCCGGAGCTCGCGCTTGCGCATCGGCTGCGTCTGGCCCAAGCTGGAAACGAAGTATAGCGCACACCTGCCCGTTTCGATCTGGATGAGGCATCGTACCGGCGTGCGGTCGTGTATCACTACTGCGTGGCGCACGTTAAAGACCCCAGGCTAGCGGTTTGTACTGCACTGGCTAAATTGCTCATCTACAGCTGGGAGACTCGTCGCCCTTGGAGGCGAACCAAGTTCTAGGCTGTATAAACATGCACACAACCCATTTTTTTTTGTATGAAAATCAAGACATGACCACCTAAATAGCACGTTCACTGCCTATAGAGATGAAAACAGAGGCGTCCCTAGCGAGCATCTCATCGCGAATGATCGCTGACAAGGCGAAATCGGCAGAGCGTATTTCTTTCGGAGAATTGGACCTCCGACACGCGCCCCTTGTGTTTCGCCATGCTGTTTGTGTTCGAGGCTCACGGGACGCCGGAGATTCATCGAAGGTAGAAAGTTCGTGCTGGAGGCGGGGCGACTGAGACTCTTCCCTGCCTTTCTGTTGAGTGATGTCTTACTTCAGACCCATTTTCTTTTGACGTAGAACTACGTCTTTCTCCGCGCTTTGGAAGGACGTCCGAAATTGGGAGGTTGATGTCACGAAAAACTTGGTCACGGAAGTGACGTCACACAGAGGTGCGCCGCCTGCTGCCGAGAACCGCGCCGTGCGGACGCGCGTCCTTTCTAAGCTGCTGGCTTGTTCGTTTGCTCGCTTCAATGCGACGCGCTCCTCTCTGATTCAAACGGCGATAGACGCCGCTCCGGCAGCCGTGATTCCATAATCTTCGCCCATCACTTTGGACAGCTGCCGAGCGGCCGAGCTCGCGAGCTCTGCGGCACCATAGAGAAATACAGAACTATACGTAAAGAGCGGAGCACTTCTATAGGCCCCAGCGGCCAAATTCAGTGTCAGCGACCGCACCCAGCGGCCAGTATTGTCCCAAGTTGAGTGTTGAATGGATGGATACACGCAGTAACCGCTGGCCAGATAAATGAATGGATTCAAGGCGAATTCTGGCGGTATTTTTTGCTTATCGGGCAGTAGCATGCGCCCTCTAGTTTAACGAGTCAGTGTTATTGTAACTAGCATGTTTTTTAATAGAATTGTTTTGTACAGCATACCTCAATTGCACTGCAGAAGAAAAGTCATCCAGCGCTACATATGCATAAGTCAAACTGACCGCACAACGCAAAAGGATATTTTCACATTTGTGCTAACTCTCTTGAATGGAAGACATGGGACGACACCATTGATTGACCCACAGAAGTAATTATTTTTGTAACTATGACAAGCGAAACAAACATTAACCCTGAAGACAATGAGTGATGTATGTTATTCATACATTACAAAAATAAGAATACACATGCAAAATGTAAGAATAACGCCTCAACAGTTGCAACACTGAAAAAAGTACTGTATTACCGCGAGACTTACAGCGACAAATGCAATATGATGGAGGGCATTTAAAAAAATTACCGTCCAAGTTCCATGAAAGGCGCTTGCACATATGACCATGTGACTAATACAGCAACAAGAGAAGGCCAATCTCGCCCAGAGGCTTCTAAATTCAGTGACCGAATGCAAATGTCCGTCAACAAAGAAACTACAGTCACACTACTTCTTACGTACACCGTATACCATGACCGCAACGGAAGAATGACTAGAAACCCGCACGAGACAACAAGCCGCGGAACCAACTCAACCCACGCAACGAGGCAAGAGACACAGACCAAGCAGCCGAAGTATCCGCCCTCTGTCGAGTCCACGACTCCGAAGCCAACCGTCGCGCCGCAGCCGTAGCCACAGTCGTTGAAGTCGTTTCGAAAGTTCTCAAAGTTCGTAATAATTTTAAAAGTTTGCTCTATACAACAAAGTTATTTATTAATATTATATATTAGGCAAATGTTCAGGATAAGTGGCACTGTTGCGCCTACTAACGGCCAGTAGAGTCCCTAAGTCCTGGGCCGCGAAAGGGCTTGAGTGGCCACTCTTTACGTAGTACTATATTTCTTTATGACGGCACGGGCAGTTCATACGAATCTCTCGCGCGACTCGGCAAAGCGTTAAAAACCTCGAAGATGGCGGCGCGGGTGGCTGCACATTGACCTCTACGGGACTCCGAGCCAGGGACATTCGCTTCTTGTGCATCCGTCATCGTCATGCGGAAGGAGCCCGTGGACGTTTCTTCAGCTGAGGCCATAATTCTGCGGAAATGTATGCAACATAGTGAACCTATGTACCGACCATTTTTCTTTTCTTTTGTTGAGAGGTATAGTAAAGAAGACCAGAGCACTTCCAGCGCCGTATCCCTTCTATCATAGGATAAATAGAACGGATGGATGATACGGCCATGCACTTCGTATCGAGCGGAGACGTATATGTAGGGTTGGTCATTTATTGGTAACAATAGGGCGAAAATAAGGGGGCACGTCATTGGACGACATTGTTTCAATCGTCTTTAAAAGCGATGATTGACAGCGTTTATGGCCAACCTCTGTACTCCGTTCACCCTTAAGCTGAGACTAGAAGCTCCGCCTTTAGCACGAGCATTCTGCCCTAGCTAACACAAGTGTGAACGCGCGGGCAAGCGCAACCAAAGCACTGTGGAAACCAGCGAGCCTCGCGCTGAAGGCATAGCTTCTGGTCTCAGCTTAAGGTTTAACGGAGTACAACCACAAATTATTCCCCTAGCGGAGGCCATGAGCTCAACAAATACCCTCCAATCCACAATTTCTAGGCAAGGATGTATTCAATTATTTCATTTGAGCACGAGTTAAAATTTGCGACTGTTCGCTATTGAAAAATATTTTTTACCGAAATTTCATGTCCAGTAAAAAATTACTTTACTTCATTATGGGACTATTTTCCCTTCCGGTAAAGCCGGAATTTACTGGAACGTCACAGGACGTTTCACCGGAATGTAACTCGTATCTTTTATCGGAATTTCAGTTCCAGTAGTTACGAAATCCATCTTACTGGATTATCGGACTCTTTCGCTTCCAGAAAAGCCGGAATTTACCGGAAGTCACCGGACTTGCCGCAATTCACCGGAACCTCACCATGTTTTTTTGTTTTTCGGACGTTCACGGAAGGCATTTAGGAAGATAGCCTGTGAACCGTGGGCGGTGTATGTTTACCAGATGCAGGACGATTCGGTAACAATTAAAACCGTTAGTTCATATAGGCCTCGATAGTTCCATGTCTTTATTTCACAGGGTCGATGCTAGTGAAACGATTTGCACAGCTCTAGACAAAAGCAATCAGAGCAAATAAGAACAACCGATTTGCTTGTCGCAAAAAATATCTCTTTATTTATTTATTTATTTATTTATTCTCTGCAGCGCCGGAGCATTACAGCAGAGGAGTGGGTTACATGATTCACATATATCATTATAAATTGGAAAGTCACATAACAGCACACATCAGCAATTTCCAACAACATCAATAAACATGATTCACACCAGCACACAATAGCAATATTTCGAAAAAACCAATGATGTACTTAACACAGAAACCTACATTGCATTAATAAGGCTAATAAAAGAGTCACTGTTAGCTGATACAATATCAGACGGCAGTTCATTCCATTCCGATATAGTTCTCGGAAAAAAAGAAAACATCATATAGTTAGTTCGACATTTTATTTCGCGTATTTTTTTACGTGGTCCCTCCTACTCGATATATAGTGGGGCATTTCTAGATAATTAGATTTGTCTATTCCAGTTAAATCATTGTTGATAGCGTAAATAAGTTTAAGTCTATTTTTCTTACGTCTTTTTTCTAGAGGCTCGATACCCATACAAACTTTCATTTGTGTCACACTCTCTGCTCGAGAATACTTATTCAGAATAAACCTCACAGCGCGATTTTGAATGCCTTCTATCTTATCTATGAGATATTTTTGGTGCGGGTCCCATACGGCACTTGCATATTCTAGATGTGGTCTAACTAGTGAGCGATACGCTGTTTCTTTCAAGATTTGTGGAGCAGAGCGAAGATTGCGGATGACTAAGCTAAGAACCCTGCCAGCCTTTTTCATGATCATATCTATGTGCTGATTGAACGAAAGGTTTTCTGAAAGAATGACACCAAGATATTTAATTTCAGACACTTTCCGCAACGAGTCTCGACCAATAGCATAAGCCGAATCAATATTATGTTTCTTTTTACTAAAAGCGACGTGAAAACATTTGCTTGTGTTTAACCCCAGTTCCCAGGTCCCGCACCATAAACTAACCCGGTTCAAATCCTCTTGCAAAGAAGAGACATCGTTAACGTTCCTTATTGTTCTGTAAATTACACAATCGTCCGCGAATAATCTGATATTAGAAGAGATGGAAGACGCTATATCATTAATGTAGATTAAAAATAAAAGTGGTCCCAGCACTGACCCTTGAGGTACCCCCGAAGTTACATCTACGTATTCTGATCTTTTACCCCCAGGACGACGCACTGTTTCCTCCCACTCAGGTAGTCTTTTATCCACCGGAGCACATTACGGTCGATATTTAAAGCACTCATTTTGTGTAATAACAATTGATGCGAAACAGAATCAAACGCTTTGCGGAAATCCATAAAAATGGCATCCGTTTGCAGTCTGTTTTCAGCCGCACTAACTAAATCATGATAGAGCTCAATTAATTGGGTACTGCAGGAGACACCTCTACGAAAACCGTGTTGATTAGGGCAAAAAAGTTATTATCTTCTAGGTGCATAATTATACTACTATAGACAATATGTTCAAATATCTTACATGATATACAGCTCAAGGAAATCGGCCTGTAATTGTCAACAATTGATTTTGGACCATTTTTATGAATTGGTACAACATACGTTTGTTTCCATTCTTTAGGGAGCAATCCGCTTTCAAGAGATTTACAAAAAATTACATAAAAGTATTGTGAAACTATACACGAGCAGGCTCTTAATACCTTGGGGGACATCTCGTCTGGACCGACGGCCTTGTCTTCTTTTAAAGAGTTTAAGCAATTTCTTATTCCCTCTAGCGTGATTATGACGGGAGGCATAGCATTTTCCACTCTATCTGTAAGAATCGGCAAATGTTCGTAGTCACCGTTTTTGAGAAATATTGACTGAAAATAATCATTGAAACAATTAGCTTTAGTTGTATTATCTGTTATGACTCTACCAGTATTTGTAATACTCGGAATGCCTGTTCTTTCTTTTCGTGTTTTTCTAAGGTAACTCCAAAAGGCTTTCGAATTTATGTTGATAGCCTTTGCCAGTCCAGAGAAATAATCCTCCTTGGCCGTACTTATGGTGCTCCTATAAACTATATCCAGCTCTTTTAGACGGTACTCAAGATTGGCAGTAGGATTTTTTTATACTTGGAATACATACGTGAGCGTTTTCTAACTACTTTTTTACTTTATAATTCATCCAAGGTTTGTCGGGTTTTGGTTTGTCCTTTACATATTTACAAGGAATGTGCTTATCGACAAGCTTTGACAGCAGATTTCTGAAGTCAGTCCACAGTGAGTTGGCATCATAAGTCAATGATTTTGACATAAACATATTTAGTTCCGTCCTCTGGTTCACGTATAATTTCATTGTAACTTGGTCCACAATGCCGCTGGGTAAATTCCTAGATGTGAGGATGTGAGAATAAATCACGGGCAAAGTCACGGCGTCTCCGGCGTCTTTGTCGCTCACTGGATGACTTCTGGAAGCCGGACGGACAAAGAGGCGTAAGAAACAGGTCACTGAAAAGATATTTTCTTTTTATACTCACACCCAATGCTCTGGAAGATACAGGTCGCCATGATGTCAAACACGAAATTTTTATCGGTTCGGTTCGGGTTCGGTTGCGGCTCGGGTTCGCAGGTTTCGGTTTAACTCCGGCTCAGTTCTGGGAGCAAAAATAATGGTTTGAACCGGTTCGAACCGGTTTGAACCGCAAACTTAAGAATATGTTTTCCGTGTTTCTTTGGCAATAGGCAGTATTTCAACAGTGAAATGAGTATCTATATACCTTTCTATCATTCGTAGAATCCACTTTAATTTTCAGGTACAAAAATGAATTCCGTTATTTAATTTCGATGAAAGAGTAAAAAAAGAAAAAGCTAGATTGACATGTGCGACTCATCATCTATTTTTTTACCTCAGTCGAATATATTTTACCAGAATCTAAAGGTTATCAGTTTGGTAGGTCACCTAAAATAACTAGTTAGCTACAACTTTGCGTCGCAGCATTGAAAGTCGAATCCTGCTGTGCTGTTGAACCTAGGAATTAATACAGTGGATAAAATAATGAAATGTAGCGCCTTCCTCGCCATATATATCCTGAAATCTAGTTTACAAAATACGTTTTACAATATATATGATGACGACGCAACTGAGCTAAAATCAGTATTATTTTCTAAAAATGCCAGGAAAGCTTTAGGACAGACCTTTTCAGTCTAGCCTTTATAGAAACACTGAGCGGCAATCACAAGACTTGCTTTCCTGACCAATATTGTTTTCACTCAGCACCGTGATGCAGGCGAATAATTATGCAGTAAAGAATGGCCTTCGTACTCAGATCGGATGTGGCCTAAAATGATGCATGTACCAAAGTGAACATTTTCGACATAACTTGGCGTTTGAGGCATGTTCTTGTCAAGATGCCGGTCAATTCAATTTGCACAATAAACATCACCCTTGTAATTTTTTGTTGTTGTTAAATAGAACAAAGTAGTATTTTTATACTTCTGCTCGACATTACAGTCTACTTAATTGGTCACTTTCTGACGGTCTGCGTGCGTAATCGGCATAGTTCTGCCACGCGTCCCTATGTACTTTGTTTTCGTCCAGCCCGTAGACACACTCAATTCAATTCATCTTTATTAACTCCAGCTTCGGAAGGAGACAGGGAAAAAGCTACATTGCGTAGCTTGACATGTCCCTGCCTCGCATACAGGCTCCCAGTGCGTAATATGCGCCGTCGTAAGTTGCGTATCTCGAAGAGGAACAACCCGTCGTTTGTTCCGCTTTATCAGTCGGCGTGGCGCAGCCTCCTGACCGATACGAGGGCGTTTGTGGACCGTGCTGAATTCCGCAAATCGTTGCTGCAACCGAATGTTCGAGATAACACGCTATTAGCGGTTTCTACAAAACGCCGCTCTATGGCTGGCAGGCCGTTCGCGTCCCCGCTCAAATGCTCTTCTGCATCAGCGGACGCGCTTTTGCGCATCTTAATGCCGGTTCCCACAGTTCCGACCGAGAAAGACCGACTGAGACCAGACGGGGCTTAAGGACTCTTGCGACGACTCACGGCTCGGATGCGCAGCTGCGGAGCGGGTCGTAATCCCGTCGCAAGAGGCTTAAAACACACTCTTGTCTCAGAGGGCGTAGTGCAAACGCGAAGTGTGTGATATGCATTTGAAGGCATGGTAGAAAATCTAGGCCGACGATATAACTAAAAAAACAAAAACAAAAACAATCGGGGACGTATTTGGGTTGCGTGAATCGTTGCTCACTTATTACAAAGCGTGTGTTTTATCAGTCGAATTCCTCGAGAAATCCCTCAAGAAAAACCGTCACGATGGTTTACCCCTTAAATTTATTGGGAAAATTATTGTCACGTGACTTCTCTCACGTCTGCATTTGGCGGAAAAATGAAGTCATGTTGCCACGTCAAGCTTTATTTTTGTCTCACAAGACTGCGGGCCCCGTTAGGGCCCATGAGCAGTAGGGGGGGGGGGGGAAGAAAAGGGAAGGGATGGCAGAGACTACAACGCACACGTTCTTCAACACAACACTGATGCTAAATCGCATATATCATCGCAATCTTCGAAGAAAAATATATATCAGGGCTAGGGCTATCAACAGTGCCTTTTTCCCTGCGCAATTCCATTCTATTATGGTCCTAGGAAAAAAACGAATTTTTAAAAATATTGTTTGCGCTTTTGGTATGGCTCTAGAAGACTTTCATGATTAAAGCGTGTATTCTGGCGTATGACGTGCTTTATGTGGCAGGCGATGAATCTAAATTAAAATAATTAGTATCTGCTATTAGGTACTACAACTTCGATCTGAAAATTCTTTTCCGGCGCGATCTCAAGGACGCCAATTCAAGTGATTTCAAGCATTTCTGATGGGCACGTTCGAAGGACGGTACCTATTGCATGCAAATCTGACGCAGCTAGCGCTTTAAGCTTTCTCTAACTCGTCTATGCGACTTTTTGTGTACATCGGATCCCAGACTACGCACGCGTATTCTAAGAAAGTTGCACTACACTAAAGTCGCATAAGGCACAGAGCTTGACACACTGGAGGTGCCAGTGCGGAGCTTGCAACTCCAAGGGATCCACAACGCTCGTCCTCTGCAGCAGCACGCACATTAGCAGCATGCGTATCTCAATTCAAACTGCTCGTAATTGTTACCTCAAGGTACTTAACTTCAGAGTGCCTCTTTAGCTTGGTGCCTACGTAGGTGTATAAGGAAAGTCTGTACTGGTTTTTTATTTGTAACGCTGCTTAGCAATGTACATTTCTCCAAGTTTTAATGGCATTTGCCAATGTTCGTACCATGCATAAACATTCTGAAGATTATTTTTCGAGAGCTAGCTGATCATTACGGGTTTCTACCTCTTTGTACAATATGCAGTCCGTCTGCAAACAACCGACCCCGAACTCATGTCACGCTACTGCTCTCAACATATGTACGTGTATGTAGATAAGAAACTAAAATATCGGCCCCAGAACCGATCCTTGTGGAACACCGATGGATCCCAAAGTGACCCTGCTAAGTTTAGCGGGCAGAATGACGTGACGCAACTTGAAGTGACCCCAAGTCATGTTACGTCAAGTTCCCCGCTGTATGCTGGCTGTGACGTTGATCGTCATGTTTTCCACGTCAGGTGGCGTTTTTACGTGATGTAAATATTCCCGCGAAAGTTAGCGATAAATACAGCGTGCACGTGACCCCGTCATGTTAGATCACCGGCGAGCTGAGGTCAGATTTACTATGTTGGTTTCGCGTATAGCTTGGGCTCCTTAGAGTATCTCTCTCCCTTCTTTCTCTACAGATGAGTCAAGCTTTTGTAATTTTCGGCTGTTTTTGTCCCGTCGAAATCGTCGTGGACCGAGCCATAGAGCATGTCTCTCCCCTTTTTCTTTTTCCACATGATCGAGCTTTTACCGTTTTTCGCTTGTTTTTGTCCTGTCGAAGTCGTCGTGGCGCATAGGTAGAGGCCATTCTGGCCATCAACAAGATGATTGCCCCTTTGAACTCTCAATAACAGCCACGGTGTGGCCTTGCAAAAGTCGGGTAATTGCCGTAGTATTTTCCCAACGTCGCAGTTCGCATAACTCAGAACGCACAAAATGAGACGCAGAGAGCCAAACAAACCGATTTTAATTCGAAAATACTGACTCCGCGTATAAAAAAAGCGTTCAGGCAAGTCTCATAAGCATGGATTTCCGGAGAACGTTCAAGCCGGATGCGCGTATGTGATGTGAAACTGACGTATGACTACAGCAGTATACTTATCCGCATTACTACGTATGATGCTGTATGACTACATATCTTATCTGACCTTACCTGAAACG
>JAZHYW010026809.1:0-34774 GCA_037355805.1 Ixodes ricinus
AGGCTGCATTGCTAAGTTTTTTAGAGTGTAGTTTTTGTATGACTGCCTTCATAGCTCTGTGGTTAGCGCGTCTGCCTGCTGACCGGGCAATAACGGTTCGACCCGCCGGCGCCGGTTTATTTTATTTATTTACGACCCGCTGTAAGAGGTTAGATAGCCAGATAGATAGATACATAGATAGATAGATACATAGACGAAAAGTGAAGTATCCAAAGAATGCTATTCGCATTAAAATTCATAATGCAGCTATAGCGTGTTGCGTCCATGTATGTTGTTTTTCGTCTATTTTCTGCTTTAGTTTAAATCTTTATCAAGTGCGTTTTTCTTGCATCTACGCAGGGCAGCAAACCATCAAAATGTCTAACCGACCAGCCCATATCCAAGCAATATTTGTATAATTAGCATCCAGTGCTGTTACCGATTGTTATTTGTCATGGGCGATTTAAATAAAATATTTGGGTTGTGTGTATGTTTATACAGCCTAAAACTTGTATTTGTATTTACTTGTAAACTTGTACAATATTTGTATAATTAGCATCCGTGCCGTTACCGATTCTTATTTGTCATTTACGACGTAAATAAAATAATTGGGTTGTGTGTATGTTTATGCAGCCTGTAAAATCCTGGTCTGCCTCAACGGGCGACGAGTCTCCAGCCGTGGATGAGAAGTTCAGCCAGTGCAGTACAACCGCTAGCCTGGGGTCTTTAACGTGCATCACGCAGTAGTGATACTTGACCGCACGCTGGTACTGATGCTCATCAAGATCGAAAAGGGCAGGGTGGGGATTGAACCCAGATCCTGGGTTCTGCAACGAGCTTTCGCTCGACGTCTCCGAGCCGATGTGCGCTAGCCCAACCGGCCACCGATCCCCGATTTAAATAAAATTTAAACCCTCACGTCGGAGCGTAGGGACAACCGGAGCTATGCTGGAAACTCGCCGCCGCCGGGGTGTCGGAAATGGAAGAGGAAGAGGGGAAACCCGCTGGGGCGGATACAAGAGAAGTTCCTCCTCCCCAGCTACTGCCGTATTGGAGAGATTTCACCGAAGGAGAGCTTAGCCCCCAGGAGTCCTCCGGCGATCGGCTTTTATTTCGAACTGCCGCCTCAGGCTCGAGGTTTCACGCGACCTAGCCATTTTGTATGCGCTCTTTTCTCTTCTTCTAAGAACCATTACCCCCCCCCCTTCTCTTTTTCGCGGTCGCCACAGCATGGCCGCCAAAAGAAGAAAAAAGATTATTACGGCTGGGACAGCCATAGCAATCTTTTTTTCTTTGGTAACGATGCTGGCGGTGTTTTTTGCGGTGGGTCGGGGGTATACCTTCATGCGGGCAACGTGGACCACATTGGAGGTTGCTCGGCGTCGGTCAGCATAGTGTCTTGCTGTTGCTGCACGGTATGAAACGTCGGACAGTTTGCGCACGGCTACGTAAGGACCCAGTGTAGCGGTGGAGGAACTTGCGCAAGCTTCCGGTGACGTTGAGGCGTCCAGAGCAAACAGGGTCAAATCTCATTTCGTATGAAATGGGGTGGTGAGTCTTGTTATACTGTCGGCATTGGCGTTGCTGATAGGCAGAGCACGACACTGTTGGCGCGAACAAGCGATCGCCGGTTTTTTCCGTTTTTCTCTTTAAAACCAAGAGATGTCATCCGGCTTATTATTGCTACGGAAAGAGCTCATTTAGTTCTATAATGTAAGCGATAAAATGTCGTGCTTGCTAATACTTATGGAAGTAAAATGCGAAAATCCGCCGATGTCGTGTTCGCGCTAAAGCGTCGCGATGTGTACGTGCGTAACCGGGCAAGTTGGTGCGTTTCTTCAGCACGACACGCGAGATGTGCTACAGTGTCGGGAAGTTCGTCATTTTGACGGTAAGGTAGAGAGCGTTCAAGACTGTGGCTGGAGTGGAGATTGCGAAGAAGAAAAAATGGAGTGATGTACTGAACGGCAGTGTTGTATGCGCGTAATGAACGAAGAACAGCCTCCCATTGGCGTTGGTAAGACTGGACATACATAGAAATCATATTGGCAATGGTGGATTGAAACGTTCCACCAAGCCATTTGTTAGTGGATATATGCTGTTGTGGGTCTATGAATGGCTTCACAAAGATGTAATGGTTTCTGTATCACCTGGGAAAGAAACACTGTTCCTCGATCGCTGAGTATGTGACGAGGAGGTCCGTAGTCGCCAGGTGATGCTGTGCAAGAGAAATGTGGCAACTTCCTGAATTTGCTGAGTGTAAGGCAGCGGTCTCGTGCATAACGACAGATGGCCCACGGCAACAGTGACCCAGTGGTTACCGTTGTGTGTAAGAGGAAGCGGCCTCAGCAGGTCGACACTGATGCGTTCAAATGGGCAGTGAGGTTAATCGAGAGGATGTAGAAGCCCAGCTGGTGCAGCTGCTGGCCTTTTTCGTCGCTGACATTGGACACATGATGCTATACGTACTTGGAGATGTCGCGGTACATGCCGTGCCAGCAGGTGTATTGCGCACACGCATATAAGTTCTTAATGAAACCCAGGCGACCAGCTGTGGGGTCATCATAGAGCGCCTAAGATATCAGGTCGAAGATGTCTTGGATCAACAATTGAAATGCCTGACTGGCTCGGTGGTCAGTGTGGTCTTCAGGGTTGCGAATGCATCCTCCGATCTTGAGACCATACGAACGGTCGATCTCTTCTTGAGTGACAGAGTTTAAAAGCTGAAATGGCAGCAAATTCACGAATAAATCGTCGGAAATATGAACAGAGTCCAAGGAATGAACGAGCAGTTCTTAACTGTTGCGGAAAGTGGAAAGTTGGTAACAAAGCGGAGTTTCTCCGGTCTGGTGATATTCCGTGACGACTCGACGATATGCCCAAGCACTTTGATTTCGCGTACCAAAGACACTTTAGAGTTCAGTTGGAAGGCCGGCGTTTCGGAAGCATTCTCACTCTGTAAAACAGTTGTCAATCGAGAGTAGATGTTCGGGAAAAGTGGACAGGCGGCGACGACAACGTCATCCAGGTAGCAGCAGACAGGCTGTCCAGCGCAACCTGCAGAGTAGCGAGTCCATCACTCGTTCGAAAGCTGCAGGCGCATCGCATAGCTGCCGAAGCAGGCGTACCTGGAACCGGTAAAGTCCACCGGGGTGCTGAAGCGAACGCTCGCCGTTTCTTTATCTTTTTTGTCAACGCCAATTTGCCAGTAGCGCCGGAGCGCATGCCAACCGACGAAAAATAGTTAGCGCCGTGGCGCGTATGAGGGCATCATCAATTCGGGGAAGGGGATAAACATCTTTCTTTGCAATTTTTTTGAGTCGTCTGTAGTCAACACAGAAACGCCATAAGCGCCCTTTTTTTTTCGCAAGCACTATCCTAAGAAAAAAGGGAGTGACTTAGTCCCTCGGGGGACCAAATGCGCTGCCACCACCATTAGTCCCCTAGGGGAGCAACGGTAACGGGAGCAACTGTTGCGCCCCGTCCGTTAGTCCCTCGCACTAGCACCGTTGGGACTAACTGTTACACCGTTTCAATTGCACCTCGAGGACCAACTGTTAGGCCCTTGCACTTGGTCCCCTGGGACCAACTGTTACACCGTTTCAATTGAACCCCGAGGACGAACTGTTAGGCCCTTGCGCTTGGACCCCTGGGACTAACTGTTACACCGTTTCAAATGAACCCCGAGGACCAACTGTTAGGCCCTTGCACTTGGACCCCCGGGTCTAAACGTTGCGCCCTTGGATTTAGACTCCTGGGACTAAAGGTTTATCCTTTACATTTGGTCCCGAGCCACAAATCTCCGAAATGAAATTGTGCAGTTCAGGTTAAACGTAGCTTTATTGCCTCGTAGATACACATCGCATTCAAGGATGACTGAAGTCGAAGTTCCTGGGCGGTAGAATCCAGGATAAGGCCAAATTCCGAAGAGTGCACTTGCGTCGACGATGGCTTGGACACTGGAACGTCTGTCCAAACCGGTCGTGGTCCCAGCACCGTTTATTGGGGCACCGGCAGCTTCTTGCCTGTTTGCGAGGAATTTGGATTATTAGTAACAGGGCAGCGTGAAATACCCGATCGCTCGACAAAAGTATGAGATATAACACACGCATAAAAAAAATAGGCTACATAAGTGCTACAATGGTTCACATCCAACATGCGATCTGTTAACAGCAGACCAGCGCAATATTAGATTTTTAGTAGACCGTTCGCTGCGAATTACAGACCCAGCGCGTGTGTGCTCAAACTATGCTTCAAAGTGACGGCACGATCTCCCGCCATCAACGCGAAAGTCTAGTGTACAATCGAATAAACGTCTCCATTAATGCCGGTTCTCACACGCAGCGAAGCGCTGATTTAGCGCTGCTCACGTGTCGTGAGCTACTTTTCGTCTGCCATGAGCAACAGTTTTGACGGTCCGATACAAAGCTGGTGATCACCAATCCCGTCAGCACTCGCTTAGCGCAAAGTCAGCGCTATGCTTGTAGCGCTCCGCGGCATGTGTGGACAGGCCTTTATGGTCAAGCGATCATACCAGAATCTGCAAAACACACGCAAAAAAAAAAAATAAGCCATCGGTAGAACTGGCGTTTCGCTCGATACGATTGAATATGAGGTCTCTGTACTGCATAACAAAATCAGCAACCATGGTGCCAAAAAGAATAGAGCATGGCGCGCGGTTTGCAAGCTAGAGAACGCGCTCAAAGTAAAACACTTTCCGAAGCCGCAGTTAATGAATACACCATAAACAGAAGCACTTCGACATACCTTAATCGAGTTCCCTTGACTTGTGACTTCAGAACAGATCAAGTGCAGTGCTTCAGCACCGCGAATCCAAACCGGATCCCGCCATGACCGGAGACGACACAAGGCGACCAGCCTCCGACGGAGGCTGTATTTCGACTTTGAACTTACTAAAAACAGGTTCTTTTCAAACAAAGACCCTTCCCATTTTCCCGACGGACCCCATCTGCCCAACCAACCCCCCCCCCCCCCCCCGCGTGAGCAAGGAGCGAAGAATGCGGGTTAGGGGGTGGGGAGGGGAAGGGTGCGCAGAAGAAAATCTCTTTTCCCCCTCCCACTACACACGACGCACGGCAACACCTCCTAGAAGAGAAGGCCAGAGCGCTCCGAGTGGTTACGTCACAATGGCGGAGGAAGGAAGTCCATAGCGCAACTACGTGAGAAAATTTTGTAGCACCGACCGCATCGACGTGAAAAAAAACGTTTCTTTTCGAGCGGCGCGGGGTGTTCGGGAGCGTTTATCTGGCATTAATATATGTTTTAAAAGCGCAGTATTGTACAATTTATTATATATATAATATAAAAATAATATACAACGCGCTATCAAGGTTGAAAGTACGAATTTTTTTTATTTATGATTATCCCCGTAACCGCGGGACTACATGCAATCGGTGCAATCCCGCAGATCCCAACACTTTTCGAATGAACCGGTCCGCTGCGACGTTTTCTTCCCTCGTACGGGCTCCGATTCTGGTAAATTTACGTTGTGTGTGAGCTGCTGACTGTCTAAAAAGGAACCCTGAGACTTTGAGAAGGGAAGGGAACCGAAAAAATCCAGTCATCGCTGCAGGGAGCGCACGCGAGCAAGAGATGGGTCGACGACGTTGAGCTGGTTAAGCCTCCCACACTGCTGCCGCTCGCTGCTCGTGTGTGTGTGTGTGTGGTTCTTTTGATCCTTCCTGTGGTTTCTTGATCGTCACCGCAGTCTCGGGTAGTTTTTTTGTGTTCGCTTGATACTACGGCATTTACGTGGATTCGCGGAACAAGTCCTGCTACGGTTTGAGTGACATATGTGGCAACCAGCCAACGATGACACTGGTCGATTGTCGATAGACCTCTCTTTCGACAGAGAGAGACCTAAAGTTCGTGTTCAAATGTTTTCGCCACGGATATTGTGGGACGTATGGATACGATCGACAGGTGAGTAACAACTTATTTACGGGCTTTCTTGGTCATGTGGGACGCGAGTAAAGTGCTGCAGTCGGGTTGTTTTTTCGTTTTTGTTTTTCGTGACAGAATGGCATCTTGTTCGTCGTTATCCGTGTGCGGTTGCGTCGACATTTGTAAATATGCGTGGTAATATTCTAGTTTTCACTGGAAGGTGAATAACAAGTTTGTGTGATTATACAAAGTGCGTTGTTTGTGCTTATGTGTTTATTTATACTAATGTTATTTTATTGCCTTTACCGCTTTTATACTAGAATCTTAACTGTATTTAAGGTAATAGTATTATTGTATACAAAATCAGATATTTTGTTCTAAGGCAGCTCGAGCCCATAAGGAGAAGTAAATTAGTTGACTGTAAATAGTAAGTTTAGTACCCCTGCCACACGGACAAGTTAATATATTTTCATTAAATGATATGGGACTTAATCAGATAGAGGTCTTGAGTGATTATATGAGCGTCGCAAGCTGATTTGTCGACCCCATAATGTCATTCGATCGAAATTACATTACTTTTGCCGTGTGGCCGGGGTATGATGCAAGAATTCAGTGACTGCACGCGATAACATCGCTTACATGATCGTAAGTGACACCTGTCTAGCCGTGTCCGCGTTGACTACGTCTACCTG
Source organism: Ixodes ricinus (assembly GCA_037355805.1). NCBI lineage: Eukaryota > Metazoa > Arthropoda > Arachnida > Ixodida > Ixodidae > Ixodes > Ixodes ricinus. The sequence goes on from JAZHYW010026809.1 coordinate 6,576, forward strand.
ATCTTTAACTGTGATTTATTTTGCTGTGTCCAATCACTGCGTGTCTCGCCATTTTGTCGAAGTATTTCTGTGTAAAATATGCATTCCTACAGCAATTATTGCGTGGCTCAATGTTTTCTCTTATACGCCTACTCCGTACCATTTCATCCCGATTATTTAGCGGTGTAATATTTTGCCCGTGTAATAAAATGTTTTCGAGACCCGTTGCTATGTGCAGCTTTCATTTTAGCTAACAAGACACGCGTATGTGACTAAAAGCGCGTTACGACGGTCGATCCACGCGCGCTGCCTTCGCTTCGCCGCGCGCCCCCGATGGCCTTCCTTCGCGACGTCACGAGGAGAGCGCTACGGCCTTGTCTTCAGGAGGTGTTGAAGAATGCGGGTTAGGGGGTGGGGGAGGGGAAAGGGTGCGCAGAAGAAAATCTCTTTCCCCCTCCCACTACACACGACGCACGGTCACCGAAGCGCTCCAAGGACGGGAGAAGGTCGCCACTTTCAAAACGCCGGTCGAGTGACGTACAAGCAAACACGTTTTTTTTTCTTTTCTCTCTCCCTCTTAAGCATTTTCAGCTTTCTCGGGTGGCTTTTTTTCTTCTTTTTTAGTTCGCATTTGTTTTGTATTAGTAGGTTGCTGCCATGTGTGACGTCCCGGCCGCGGTTCGTTCTTCGTTGTTCATCTGGAATGTTATCGGAAACAGCGACGACGATGGCATGAAGGCGTCTGGATACTGCCCCTGAACGTGCTTTTTGAGTGGAACGTGCCGTGCATCAAGTGTGTCGTTGCGGATTTTGAGTTCGACATTGGACTACCCAGAAAGGTTGGTCACGGGGCGACGCAGAGACGAGTCTCGACTTGTTCTCAGTAACTCAGTTTTAGCGACTGAAGTGACCATTTATTCTGACTGCGAGACTCCGGTGTTGAAAGCGCGGCTTCTACAAACTGTTAGGTTTCATTTAAGAGAAGAAAAAGAGTGTTAGTATTTGGAGGTGTTGGGTTTGGATAAATACTCGTTTTTTGCGCGAAGGCAAATTACGTAAATGGGACTTGTGAAATGTCAACAGATCATTTTTGACGAGATAGTTGGGTGAAGTCGAGTCAACACATTCGTTCACTCGCATTCACACAACGCGTGAAGCTCTACCATGTAATGTCTTAACGTTCGTGGCACATTAAAGAAATTTGCCAGTTTCGTCCGAGTTTTGTCAACACTTTCAGCCGTGCTGGGCTGAGTCTCGCCGATCCCTAAGACAAGCAAAATAGCATCCGTCCTCCTGGCGAACATTCCGTTTGCCTTCGGGGACTAAACCATACAGATGCACCCGGTCTGAGGGGGACTAATGGATGCTTTTGCTCGCGCACGCCTATCGGTTAGTCCCAGTCGAGCGCAGTTAGTCCCCAGCTTTTGCGCACGGTACCTAGCTTGAACCAGATGGTCCTTTCGGGGAGCAACTGGGAGTTCAGAGGACCAAATGCTGCCGTTAGTCCCTTGAGGCCAACTTTTTTCTTAGAGTGTACGGTAGAAGACCAGGGACTTGCGGATTCTTCAATTATATTTTGTTGTAACATGTCACTCACGCGCCTCTGAATGACTTCTTCGTTCTGAAAATGAAACTCGATACGGTCGGCTGCGTATGCGGTTTTCTGTTCGAGTAATATCGATAGTGTTTTGAAGAGCAGATGTTTGAGCCAGGGGCCGAGAGCTAAAATCAAAAATGTCAACGAAGGAGCATAATAACTTGTATAGGGTATCCTGCTGCTCTGGTGGCAAATCAGTGCTGACGCTCTTGCCTGAAGTAACTTTGAAGGAGTTACGTTGATCATTCAGATGAGATGTCAGGGTTGGGCAGTATGATCACTGACTACCGTTTACATACTCTGCGATGTTAATTGTTGTGAACGCCACGCAGGTACCAGCCGACAAGTCTTGTGCAATGTTAGTGGTGTGTGCTATAAAAATGGTGGTTTTGGCCACAGTACACGTTATGAATTAGTCATGGGTAGAGCAAGTCCCTTTTGAAATAACGCCTTCGCTGATTTCCCAGCATGTAGGTGGTCGTCCGTCACAGATCCGGCCAATTGTACAACAGCGCCGGTAAATGGTGCTATCCGTGTGTCATCGATTCACTGCGCGGAAAGTTATAAAATTGTTATCGAGATGTGGGAGTGCTCGTTCGCATCTTCGCCGAGGAGAGAGTGTGCGTGTGCCACGGCACAATAAGTTCCCCGCGGTTGGCTAAGAAATCCCATCCTAAAGTCATGTCGTGTGTGCAATTGTCCAAGACAGCAAAGCAATTGCGATGAGGTTTGTTATCGATAGAAATTTCAACGGAAACTAGCTTAAGAGGATGTATCAGGGACGTGCTGGGTCCATCGGAGACCGCCACCCTCAGCGGGAATGGCAGCCAAGCTTCTTAACTTTTTTCGAATGTTTCCCGCTAATTATTGAAATCGATGCTCCAGTATCAACAAGTGCTGCCAGTCTTACATTTTGTATGGATTGTGCCAATTAAATTAGATGAGGACGCAGTTGGTCGTGGTGGGGATCTTGATGGAAACTAAGTTAGCGCAGCCGTACCCCCTTTAGCTACCTTCATTTAGTTTTCCCCATCCCGAGGAAAGCTTATGGAAGGTGGACTTCCCGCAGAGTGGGGAGCGCTGCCGGTATGCGGTGGTGCGGGGCAGGGCGGTGTTTGCGACCACGATTGGAAGGAGATGACCAGCGCGGTTGTTGACCGAAGCGGTGATCATCAATGTCGTTAGGCTGGTTGTAGAGCCGCTTGGATTAATATGGCGTAAAGTACCGGGGAGCTAGACGCGGTTCTTGCAGTGTCCGACAGCCGACGGCGACAGGAAGCGCGAAATATGACCTGATATACCACAGTAGAAGCAAGTTGGTCGACGGTCCTGTGAAGTAGTTCGGAGGAACTAACTGGAGGAGCCCAAGGTCGTTGTTCAGTATAAGGCCGGGAGAAAGATGTCCGAGGGTCGGAATGGTGCATCGTGATGGGCTGATAATACTGTGCCGGGGACGTAGCGCATGCTGTGTCGGGTGGTACGGGTGCCGCTGGTAGAGGTTAAAGATGTGGTCTCGACGGGAGGAGGTGAAAATCGAGACAACTCAGTTCGAATGAGTGCTTGTAACTCGTCGGGGGTAAGATGCGCCTCTGTTGATAAGCTTCGTCGAGGCGAGGGAGACAAGGCGGCGAGCTCTTCTTTGTTTGATGTTTGGATGAGGGAAGCAATGTCACCGGTCAATGAAAGTGGGGATGACGCAACACAATTTTGGAGGCAAGGGTTGTTTCTGCTCCTGAAATGCGCCGATTCCGAAGTGCTTCCCATCGTTGGCAGTGGGACTGTTCCTGCTCCCCGGTGGTCGCAGCGCGAAGCCGCCCTCGCCCCCTCGTAGAATAGAGGGAAGTAGGGCGGATGTGCGTTGCGCGTCTCAGCCACTGGGGAGCAGGACCGCGGGCGCGTAGATGCGCTTTGATAAGAAACCGATATATAGAAACGTGTCCAAATGGAGCGTTTTTACAGAATGCCATAAAATGCTGCCCGGCATTCTATCCTTCTAAAAGAGTTAATTTAGTGGTTTTCGTTGATGCTCAGCAAGTTTCTAATTGAAACTGTATGTTTATTTGCACTAATTAGAAAGTTAATTAACAAATTTTATCTTATTAGCCGACTAACAGTTGCGACTATCTTCCTATACTATGTCCTCTTGGCCGTAAAACTACATGCACAAACTGCATAAGTGTAGCTTTCACGGCTTTTTTAAACAAATCTGAAAGAATAAGTAAAAAACAACTGATATATATATATATGTATATATATATATATATATATACATACATGTATATATATATATATTGGCGCAATATGACCTCCGTTGTCATATGCGCCACTTCAAAAGCCCGAATCATAATCACATCATATATATATATATATATATATATATATATATATATATGTACATGTGTATGTGTATGTATGTGTATTTCTCGATTTTGAATGTGTGTATCGCAAAAGAAATACCTCAAGACAGGAGGAGAGGAGGAAGGAGGGGAAGCACGGAGAAGGAGAGGGGAGGAGGAGGGGAGGAGAAGAAGGTACAGGCGAGGAGGAGAGGCACACCTTCCCCTCCGTACCCCTCCCCCTCCTCCTCCGCTAAGAGCTGCGCTCTAATCCAGCGCTACAGGGAGTTGTAAACGTCTTCTCATTTTTTTTCTCAGGAATCGCTCGTAAGATGCTGCCGCTGAATTCACATCTTTCTAAAAAGAGTTTTAATTTAGATGTCTTTGATGATGTCTAGCGCAAGTGTTCTATGGAACCATATGTCTATATTTACAAATTAAAACATAATTATTAAATTGTTATTATTTATCTTGCTAATCAGCATCCTTTTGGAACCTTGACGTCCGCCAAGGCTGGTAGTTTGTTCCTCAAAGAGTTTCTTTTATCTCCAACAGCGTGTTTTTAGCGATATTTGAAAACTTTCGCAAAAACCCCTTGTATATACTGTTTTTTGTTTTTGTTTTTGTGTGTTAACATTAGAACGCTTGTTTTCCCGAAAACCCGGTGGTGTATTTCGCTTGTCAGCGCCGAGGAAAGAGGGAGAAGTAGGGGAGAGGGTGACGCGTGCGACGCTTCCAGGGTCTGAAGCGCTGACGTCAGCGCGCGTTAATCTGTCGCTTCAAAGTCACTTGGATCGTGATGGCGCATTGCCTTCCCTGCTAGCCGGACGAACAAACGCCAACATAGAGACACAAAACCTCCTCAAGGTGATTGCTCATCGCTGCTCGGCTGACATGGTGATCGCCATTTCTGGACCCTTCAAGGCTTCGAAGCTTCAACAGGTCGTTAACAGCTGCACCAAGATCGCTTAAGCTATCATCGACCGGTGACGCCCTGGACAGACTGAGCGTCTCGGCAGCTGAGCATGCAATAAACTTATCACTCATGTTCATTTCGAGGCCCTTACACCATTGGTGGTTCTGCGTGTTTCAAGACAGTTAAATTATTTTGTAATGCCTCCAAACACTGACGTTGAGCGTGTAGGCGGTACGAAGATGCACGGCATCACACGCGGCGTCGGTGCTTGGGTTCATTGAAAAAGAATTTTATTGTCTTGAAATACGCAAGGAGCGCAAAGCAATTGTAAGAGATCTGGGGAAATAAGAATGACGATAAGTATATTGCATGCTAAGTTCCAAAGACGCTCATATTCGACGGAACGCTTTCAGTACGATAATGCTCCATAGCGATCTTGGTGCGACTGGTTTAAACGATTCTTTCGAATTCGAAGCTTTGAGAAGGGTCCAAAATGGCGGTCACCATGGCAACCGACAGCGATGAGCTAATCACATTGAGAGGTTTCGTCGTATATGTTGGTATTTGTTTTTGTCCGCTACCGAAGTGGAAGGCAATGGCGTTACTTTCCTGATCCAGTGGCTTTAGCCCCTCTCTCCCCTGGTGCTGACAAACTCACAGACGCCGGAGTTTACGTCTAAACGAGACCTATCGTTTTCTTCAAGGTCGCATGCACAGCTGGTGCGGATCCAGAGAGGAGAAGGCGTCGCGCAACATCTTCTAGATAACAAAGCCGTAGTGCTGAATGAGATAGCGTCATCAGAGAAGGCCGAGCTGGACACAGAGTGAGAACAAGCGCTGCGTCAGCGCCCGGTTTTTAGACAAGTTTGAGCCGAACGTTGACGCAATCGTCGTGTTTAATCTGTGTCCAGCGTTGGCTTTCTTTGATGACGCCATCTCATTCAGCACTACGGCTTTGTTATCTGGGAGATGTTGCGCCACGGCGCGGTGAAACGCGGTCGTGCTAAGTTGCCGCTCTGCCGCCGCCGGTTGTTGTTCGCCCTGGGTTTCCGTAGTAGCGCTACTGAGCTGTGATGTGCGTTTGCAGTTGCAAACGATGGATGCGGTTCCTCCACGAGTGATAGGGATGCGGGTCTTTCCGCGAGTGGTATGGATGAGATTGCTGGCGCACGCGAGTGTTATGGGCAATGACCGTATCCAAGCGCGTCGACGTACTCTGACCGGCAGCGCGTGCAGAAAAATGGGTGAAAAAAATTACATGTAACCGCCACACACGCCCTCCCTTGGGGAAACGCAAGCAACACTGACCCCGTAACGAGGCCAAAAAAGGGAACAGCCAAAAATAGAGGAAGCAAAAGAGATAGCCATAAGAACAAAAGTGAATGGGTAAGCGCGTTAGCGTTTCCCAAAGTGGGAAAGAGCGTGGCGTTTCAAAGAGTCATAATGCAACTCCTTCCCTAAGAATCCACCGATGTCATCTTCCCTTACTGTTGCTTTTTTTTTAGGTTTATCGGAGTTTGTTTAAAAGAATGCCATGTAAGCTTCGCCTTATGCAGTTTGTGCAGGTGAGTTATACGGCCAGGGGGACATACTATAGAGGGCTAATCGCAACTGTTAGTCGGCTAATTAAGTGAAATTTGTTAATTAACTCTTTAATTAGTGCAAATAGACATATGGTTTCAATTAGAAACTTGCTGTGCGTCATCAAGAACCACTAAATCAGTAATTTTTGGAAATACTTTTGGCGCGTGAGAAGCGCAGTAATGTGCGCTAAATTTACCGCTCGTGCAAGGGCGGAGCGAGGCTTTACCCGGTGCCATAACGCGGCTGAGCGATTATCCTGTCTACCTCTCACAGCCTCAGCCTTGCATGTACCTGTTGCACGAGTGGTACGTTTACCGCACCACTACGCTTCTCACGCGCTCAATGTATTTCTAAGAATTATTAATTTATTGGTTTTCGATGAAAACTCAGCAAGTTTCTAATTAGGACCATATGTCCTATTTCCACTAATTAAAAGCTAATGAGAAAAATTTACTTTATTAGCCGCCTGACCGTTACGATTAGCGCCCTATACTATGTCCCCCTCGCCGTCTAACTCATTTGCGCCAACCGTATAAGTGTAACTTTCGCGGCTTCTTTCAAACATGGGCGTGCGCACGGGGGGGGGGGGGCAGGGGGGGCGGCCGCCCCCTCTAATCATCTAGGGGGGCGCAAAGTTGGCCCGACTCGAGGCGCGACTGCGCCGGCGGTATGGTTTCTTTTTCGACGGCATAAAATACCGACGGAAGGGGGGGCGCTCTGGGAAAACCTTTTCCTCCCTAATGAAAATCCTATGCGCCTATGCTTTCAAACAAACCTACTAAGCTTAAAGAAACCTGTATATAAAGGGTTTGCACATTACGTTGTTCGATCTTTTATTCAGAGGTACCAGTTTTATTGTATTAATTTTATAAAAAAATGAACGACGTTTACGACGATCCCGTAGTACCGAATTGCGGCGCAGCTCTTGAGAAGGAGTAGGGGAGGGTACGCAGAGGAGGGTATGCCCCCCTCCTCCATCCGTACCTTGTCCTCCTCCCCTTCTCCTCTCCCCCTCTCCTTTCTCACTCATCCTCCCTCCTCCTTCAGCACGCCTCCCAATCCCCCTCCCTCTTCCCCTTCCCTCCTCCTCTCATTCTCCTCCCTCCTCCTCCCCTCCCTCTCTCCCCTCCTCATGTTCTCCATCCGCACCCCGGCGACGCCTCACTCGTGACCCTAGAGGCCTTCGTCACGTCACTCGTGACGTCACTTGCTGCTGATCATTGCGATCGTGACGTCACTCGTGACAGTCGTGACGTCACTTGTGACCCTCGTGACGTCACTTGTGATCCTCGTGACGTCACGAGTCAGTGACGTCCGTGTGACGCTATTATAGGAAACGTCCCGTGATGCAGCGCGCAGGTCACGAGTGGTGTCACTGGGGACCCTTGTGACGTCACTCGTGACCCTCTTGACGTCACACGTGACGTCACTCGTGACCCGCGCTGCATCATGGGACATTTCCCAAAATGGAAGTCACTCGTGGACGTCGTGACGTCACTCGTAACTCTCGTGACCGTCGTGACGTCACTCGTGACCCTTGTGACGTCGCACGTGACGTCATGTGTGACGTCATTATGGACAACGTCCCATAATGCAACGCATGGGTCACGAGTGACGTCACGTGTGACGTCCCTAGAGACTTCGTGACGTCCCTCGTGACCCTCGGGACGTCACACCGATGTTACTCGTGACCGGCGCGTTGCATTATAGGACGTTTCCCATAATGACGTCACTCGTGGCCGTCGTGACGTCACTCGTATACTCTCGCTGACCCTCGATGACGTCACACGTGACGCTTATTATGAGAAACGTCCCGTAATGCAACACGCGGGTCACGAAGTGCAAACCAACGCGTTGCATTATGGGACGTTTCCGATAATGACATCGACACGTTACGTCACATGTGACGTCACAAAGGTCACAGTGACGTCACGAGGGTCGCTCGTGACATGCTCGTGACCTCGATTAGCAGGGAAATTTTCGCGAGTATGGCGGGAAATTTAGCGAAAATTTTCTGCCTAAATGGGAGCAGCAGGCAAGAAGGAGGAGAGAGAAAGGAAGATACGCCCTCCTTCCTTCGCCTCCTTTCTAAGCTGCTGCCTCAAACGTCGATTTGCAATTGATACCATGTTTAATGTTACTTTTATTTAGATTCATATATCTCACATCCTGTACCGTCCGAATGTTTCTTCAAGAAGTAGACTGCATGCCGTACTGGTTGCAGAATATTATCGACACGTGCAATGGGGACGAAGCCATCTTTGGAGGGCATCCCTCCAGCGAAGTGGACACTGGACGCTGCATACCCGCGAGTGAGATGGTACTTATAGTTCGTATACCGGCGCTAACTATATACAGGCGTTACTGGCCCAAAGGTAAACACAGGGCACAAAGCGGTCGTGTAGAATATGTCAGCAGTGCCAATGCAGTGTTGGGAGTCCCTATCGTTTCGTCGAAACTCGTTTCGTGGACAACTTTCGCGGACACACGTTTAATGGAGACACGGTTTGTCGACACAAACGCTCCATCGATACTCGTTCTGCGAATTGCAAGCTGTAAGGACGTTTCGTCGCGCGTGTATCACTCGGGTGCGCTCAGCAAGTTTCTAATCGAAGCGATATTGTCTCGAATGACAAGTGACAAAAAGAAAGGAATAACTGAGAAAGCTGAGGCGTTTATGCCGGGCCGAACTTCCGTGCCCAAAAATAAAGAAAAAGAAAGAGGATAACAGCAGAGCGTCGCGGGCGTCGAAGGCGAAAGCGAAGCAGCACGATCGAACGCTGAGGCGAAACTGGCTTCGGTTCACCTCTCGAATCCCCTTATGTACACGCGTGGAGTTTCTGGAATAATCGGCGTAGAAAGTTCGGCGCATGCGAACATTCGCACCTCGAACACACGAGGCGGTTCTCGAATTCACTGGAACATCAAATCACAGCGTCAACAAAAATGTGTAGGGGCGGCCAGGAATCGAACCCTGGCCTTCTGCGTGGAAGACAAGCGCGATAAGCGTTATGCCGCAGGCGCGCTGCCTGCTTGGTCAGCTGCGCTTACCGCGGCATGTATGTCTATCCTCAGTTGATTAAAAGTTGATTAGTAATGTTTAGTTAATTACCAAACCTAACTACTAAGTATTGCGCATTTTCTGACGTCACGCTAACACGAGTAATGTGGTCCGAAAAAAATATTTTTTACCTCGAATACACAATTTTAGGAATTTTTGTCACTCTTACGTGAAGCATCCTGTATCGAAGGGCTAGTGACATCACTCTCCACGTGGCAAGCGGCCATCGCCGCGGCAGCTTGCTGGCAGATATCTTTACCGTGAAAGGTATGCGGTGAGCGCTACGTGCTTCGCATAGTTATCAGGAGCGCCTTACCATCAATTATCGTGGTTCAGATGCTTGCTTTTGAGCTTGATTCTTTATTGAAACGAATGCTGTGCTCTGTATGTTGTATGCGGATATGCACTTCTCGCTTAATCACTGAAGGTTGTTTTTCTTTTTTTTCCGTGAGGACGCCGACACGAAAAACGTTTGACTTACGAGTTATATACAGCTTCGCTGTAATTCTTAAAGTTAATAATAATAAAAAAATGACAGACAAAACAAAGTGCCCTACACTCTAAAAAAAAGATTAAAAAAATCTGGTTGTAGAAGAACGTTTATGGGTTCCTCGGCTTGTTCATATTTTTGTACGCTAAAACGTTATATTAAGAAACCCACAAAAATGTTCTTCGTGAAAAACCTATACGGGTTCTTTTAAGCTCCTTTTGTGATGCGAAAGATTTCTTCATCGCCCAGTTTCCTTTCTAGTGCGCCAGGGGACAATAGTGCTTGAGGCGAAACCGGCGTCCTTTACGAGCCAAAGGATTCTTGGGCAGCGATGGCAAAATTACTTTTAAACAGTAATTAAATTACATTACTAATTACTTTTCTGAAAACTGCACAAATGTAATTAAATTACATTACAAATTACCGCATACTAAAAGTACTGACATTACAATACAATTACCTTCCAAAAGTAATGAAATTACTTTGAAATTACTGTGACATTACTTTTGAATACCTTGAAGCAGTAATTCGTGCTCATTTTATTTACCGTATACACCAACACAGTGTTTACAAACAAGCCCTCGTTTGCCCACACAGAGTGTGGGCACTGCGTGTGCAGGAACCTGATCTGGGAGAAGCTGAGGCGCTGCGCATGCGCTGTGCCGACAGCAGCGCCACCGCACTGGTGTGACGTCCAAGAGCTGAGTTGGTCTATATGTACCAAAACTCAGATCTTCCTGTTTACACCGCAAACAACCTTAGGCGCCTCAAAGTGGGCCATACTGAACAGTCGTTTTGCTGGCGCACACGACATAAGTGTTAAACATGATGAATAGCTTCTTTAGATGTGACTCAGAAATATAGTCGACTCACCGGTTTCGCTGTTCATTCAACGGTGAATGGTTCTTACTAAAAGGGTGATATGTTTCCGTCTTCCTGACTTAGAAGTTGTAGTCCGTGTCAGTTGGTTAAGTCGGGCAATGGCATCTGGTCCTTATAAGGAGACGTCATGTAAAACGTTTCCCTTCAGCCTCGGACGCAGTCTAAGGCTCGTTCACGCACTTGAAACCGAAAACGGTCGAGAGAGACAAGACCGGTTTTTAAGCCTCTTGCGACGTCTTAGGACCGGGTGCGCTGGCTGCGGTCTGGTCCTAAGACGTCGTAAGAGGCTAAAAACCGGTCTTGTCTCTCTCGGTCGTACTCGGTCGAACGTGTGTGAACGGGCCTCCCAAGAACTCTAGTTTACCCATTCTCGGTCATTTCTTTCTAGGAGCATTTTTCCCAAACACCCGAAGAGCCCAAGTTTTTGCGCATTGTCACACAAAGGATCTGGATAATTGCTAAGCAGAAGCGTCGCTAGTTGAGGAATGGCGCGAGCTTCCTAAAGTGTGTACTTTTCCAACATGCGGGGCCGATATCTGCTTATAGGCTTATTCCCGAATAAACTTCCCAAGGGAAGGCCGCGAGGCATAGCGCGAGCGGTACCTGCTTTGCTCGCGGACGCACAAAATGTTCTGGGGCATTGAAAGGCATTTGGAATTAACTATTTATTCCGGTCGTTTTTTGTTCACAACGGTCGAAGCTTACGGTTTGACCTTGCTTGACGAAAGAACAAGGTTGGGATCTGTTTGTCCTGTCCTCACAGTTTTTAAATTATGTTTAACTCACTGGTGATGTGCCCGTCGCTTTGTAGCCTATAAGCCGTTCATTCCTAAACAGACGCACTGTCAGCTTAGGGATGAACGGTGGAAGCTACGTGTTTGTCGGAGCAGTCACAGGTCTATCGTTCGCTACGTAACCATGCTCTCGTTCATACCCACGCGCAGAGAAAGGGATGGGTCAGGTGATCAAAGGAAGGTGGGTGATTGGTTCTGGTGAGCTCGTAGTTCCCACTGCACTTTCAGCTTAAAGAGAACTAGGTATAGTATCGTCGCGATGACGCGACGCTGTGAATGTGTCTTGCCTGGAGTTCGTGAGCCGTGGCCTTCCAGCGATGTCTTTACGCGTAAGCTTTCCGCCTTCGACTTTCCAGCCCTCCTTTGTGCGTCTGTAGCGAGCTTGGTTTTATGTAACTACATTTATAGGCCTCCCTGCGTTGCCCAGGGGTGCTGCGAAAAGGGGCTTGTTAGGCCTTGTTTTGGGTGAGTACAAACCAGAGCGTCTCAAACTGTCAGGCATGCAGAAGTGTGCCTGCTCTGGTGCTGGAGCGCGAGATCACGATGAAAATACAAAGAAACAACAAAAATTCGAACGCCGTCACAAGCTAAGACGCTAAGAGCGTGAGCCAAGAGATGCCGTTTCACGCGTTCCAAAGTAGACATGACAAAGAAAAAGAAAATGAAAGCGTCGCGACGCAGGTGTTTCGACGTCACCACCCAGAGATAAGAGACGCGTACCCTAGCGGTGGTGGCATGGATTTGGCACTTTTGATTGTCTTACGGCGTTGAGTCTGGCTGGTTTTTGGCTGTCCAAAGGTGTTTTACGTTCTTCAGGACCAGGCAGAAATAAAAAAAGCTCGACTAACGCCATAAGTAGTGCGAGGCTCAATGAGGTGAGCTTGTACTGCAAAACGAGGGCGCTACAGTTTGTTCAAAGCTTCAGCGCAGGAGGCCTATATTTACAATATTTACAAATGGTTGTTAGTTGCAGCAGAAGCCGGCCATCGTAGAACGTCCGTGCACCACGTCACCTCGAATCTCAGTGTCTCGTGGCACCCGTCACGAATCGCGTGGCGCCGAAACACACCGCTCTCGCTGTCGTTCCTGTTGTCCTTGTAGCTTGGGGGCTACAGGTGCCCCCCTTGGACAAGTGGCTATGGCCACTTGAGTGGAGTTTGTTTGGTGCTCTGTGGGTATTGGTGTGTTATCCTGATGCTTGGACGTTGGTGAATCGAAGGGGAGAAGAAAGCCGGTTTGAGTCTGTCGATTGTGACGGTTTCGCGTTTACCTCGAAGCAACAGGGTATAGTATTTTGGTGATTTTTCCAGGACAGGAAATGGTCCATCGTAGAGGTTTTCCAGAGGCTTCCGCGGTGCATCCTTCCTGACGAAAACGTGTGTAGCCTCAGCGAGTGCAGGATGTTGGAAAACCTTCGGTTGCGTTTGTTGGCGTGATGGAACTGGGCGAAGCGTTGACATTGCTTGCCTTAACTTGTGGACGTAGGATGCGGGATCCACGCTGTCTGGTATGGTAGGCGGCTCGATCATGTCCGCAGGCAGGCGTAGCGGAGCACCGTAGACGAGCTCAGCCACCGTACTCCCCAGGTCAGGTTTGAGCGTTGAACGCAACCCAAGCAGCACAATGGGCAAGTTGTCGACCCAGGCATCGGGAGACGACTGCGTACGAAGTGCCGACTTTAGCTGCCTATGAAGGCGTTCCACGAGGCCGTTTGCAGCAGGATGGTAAGCTGTTGTGCGCGTACGGGAGCAGCCGAGAAGGGACGTGAGTTGACGGAATAGAGCGGACTCAAATTGGCGTCCTCGATCGGTCGTCACCGTGGAAGGTACTCCGAAACGGCTTACCCAGGTGAATAGAAAAGCTCTGGCGACCGTCTCGGCCGTTATGTTCTCGAGCGGGTAAACTTCAGGCCATCGGGAGAAACGGTCGACGCAGGTCAATAGATAGGTGAAACCGCGTGATGGGGGCAAGGGTCCGACGATGTCCACGTGCACCTGCTCGAAACGTAGTGACGGAAGAGGAAACACTCCGAGCGGTGTTCGTGTGTGTCGCTGTACTTTGCAACGTTGGCAGGCAAGACAGGAACGTACCCAATCACGAACGTCGGCCTTGACTTTGGGCCAGACAAAACGGTTCGTAATCAGTTCCTGCGTTGCACGGACACCAGGATGGCAAAGCGAGTGTAGCGACGTGAACACAGCACGACGTAAGTTTTCTGGGACGTAAGGTCGTGGGGTTCCCGTGGACTTGTCGCAGACGAGGGTGACACCGTGATCTGGAAAAAATACGTCTTCAAATATCAGTGAAGTGCCGGCTTCGCGGATGGATGGAAGCTCGTCGTCATCTGTTTGGGCCTCTGCAAGCTCAGAATAGGTAAACTGCGTCTTCTCTGTAGCAATAGCGTTGAGGTCCAAACGAGACAGTGTATCGGCAGCAGTGTTGTCTTTTCCTTTCACGTGGCGCAAGTCGGTGGTAAACTCTGCGATGAAGGAGAGATGACGGCACTCTCGCGGGGAGTGGTTCTGACTGGGCGACTGAATAGCATGGACGAGCGGCTTGTGATCTGTCGCGATGAAAAAATTGCGTCCCTCTAGGAAATGTCGGAAATGCTTTACAGCCAAGTAGGTAGCCAACAATTCTCTACCAAAAGTGCTGTAGCGTTTTTCAGTGTCTTGCAGCTTTCGTGAGAAGAAAGAAATGGGAGACCAGATGTTGTCGATCTTTTGCTGCAAGACGGCGCCAACAGCAGTGCTGGAAGCGTCGACCATCAGGCAAGTCAGTGCTTCAGGTGAAGGATGTACAAGCAAGGTGGCGTCAGCGAGTTCTTTCTTGACCTTGTCGAAAGCAAGTGCTGCCTCAGGGGGCCAAGCCAGGGGTGACTTCTCTGCGGTGGAACTGCAGAGTAGGGCTTCCAAGGGGTGTAGCAACACTGCGCACTGTGGCACAAAACGCCTGTAAAAATTGACAAGGCCAAGAAATCGTCGTAGAGCGCGCTTTGTTGTTGGAGGTGGACAGTCCAAAATAACCTGAACTTTTTCTGGAAGCGGTTTGATTCCTTGACTGTTAATTTGGTGGCCAAGAAATTCAAGTTGGGTTGCGCCGAACTGGCACTTGTCCGTGTTGATTACGATTCCATGATCGTGGAGCCTACCGAAGACTTGTTCCAAGTGGACCTTGTGCTCATCCGGGTTCGCACTGGCAATGAGGAGGTCATCCAGGTAAGCGAAGCAGAAGGGGAGACCACGGATGACTTCGTCGATGAAACGTTGGAACGTTTGGGCCGCATTACGAAGCCCAAATGGCATCCGAACGTATTCAAAGAGGCCAAAAGGTGTTGTTATCGCGGTCTTCGGTATGTCGGATGGCTCAACAGGGATCTGATGGTATGCCTTGATGAGGTCGATTTTGGAATAGATTGTTGTGCCCGTCAGAAACGATGTACAGTCCTGGACATTTGGGATGGGGTAACGATCCGGCACCGTTGCGGCGTTGAGGGCGCGGTAGTCGCCACAGGGGCGCCAGTCGCCGGACTTTTTGGGCACCATGTGAAGGGCGGATGACCAGGGACTGGATGAGGGTCGCACAATGCCTAGTTGAAGCATATGCTCGAATTCTTCACGAGCGACGCGCAGCTTCTCTGGTCCAAGGCGACGTGGTCGGCAATGAACTGGCGGTCCGGTCGTGAGAATGTGATGCGTTACATCGTGCTTCGGCGTCTCCTCGAAGTTTCTTGGCTTGGTTAGGTCGGGATACTTCTGCAGAATTTGGGTGAACTCGTTCGGGGGCGGCTTCACGAAAGTTGGGCTGAGCGTTGGAGCGCGCGATAGGACTCCCGACACATACATGTTGGTGCTTGCATCGATCAGTCGCTTGTTCTTCATGTCAACGAGGAGATTGAAGTTTCGCAAGAAATCGGCACCGACGATCGCGTGTTCTACGTCAGCTACCCAGAACAACCACTGAAACCGACGTCTGAGACCGAGGTCCAGGGTCAGTGATTTTTGTCCATAGGTAGCGATGAGGGAAGCGTTGACGGCTTGCAGCGAAGATGTTTTGGTGCGATTTCTGCGATCGAAAGTAGAGGCAGGGATGACACTTACTTCTGCACCTGTGTCGACCAGGAAACGTGTGCCGCTGATCTTGTCGCGAACGTGGAAAAGGCGGCTAGTAGGCTGGTATGGGTCGCTGGCCGCCACTAGCGACCGCCCATCTCGTTTCCCTGGTCCCAGGAACAGGGAGCCCGACAGTGGCGGGCCTCAGAGCCAAACTGTCGGTGGTATCGGCACAGCGACTTTGTAGAAGACGGGGGAGATGGTGAGTGTTGACGGGAGCTATCGCGACCAAAGCGTTGGCCTGCACGGTCTCGCGAGCGCCGTCCCGTCGACCGAGCACGTTGGGAGGATTCCCGTCGAAGCTCGGACACCTCTGCCGTCAGTTTCTCCATGGCCTTCCGGAGTTCGGCGATGTCCGAAGTAAGGTCGGAAGTTCGCTGTGTTGCGCCGATGGTAGGGCTGTTGACCTCCATGATTCGGTCAGCTAGCTCGGCGAGTTCCAGGAGTGGAAGCCTGTGGGCCACAGCTAAACCGACGCGAACGGGGGCGGGAGACGTTGTAAGAAAAGCTCTCGAAGGATGGCTGCGTCGATGGAGGCCGCCTTGTCGCCTAGCAAGTGTTGTAGGTGACGCAAGAACTGAGATGGCCGACGGTCACCCAGTTCTTCAGCGCTAAGGAGCTGCTGGAGGCGTCGCTGCTCTGAAGCGACGAGGCGACTGACCAGAGCCTCCTTGAGTGTGTCATACGGAGTGTCGCCGAGCGGCGAGAGGAGGACGTCTCTAACCTCGGTGGCGGCTTGGGGTGGGAGGGCGTCGATGAGGAGCTCGTACTGCCTTATCTGGGAGGTTATTCGGTGCAGGCGGAACTTGTTCTCCACCTGCACGAACCAGAGTGCTGGATCTTCTGCCCAGAACTTAGGAAGAGTCAGGACAGTGGTAGCTCCAATGGCGAGGGGGCGTCTTGGTCAGCTCCTGTAGCCATGGCGGCGGATGTCCGGGTCACCAGAAATGTAGCGAGCTTGGTTTTATGTAACTACATTTATATTTACAATATTTACAAATGGTTGTTAGTTGCAGCAGAAGCCGGCCATCGTAGAACGTCCGTGCACCACGTCACCTCGAATCTCAGTGTCTCGTGGCACCCGTCACGAATCGCGTGGCGCCGAAACACACCGCTCTCGCTGTCGTTCCTGTTGTCCTTGTAGCTTGGGGGCTACACGTCTATCTAGCTCTTCGTACAAGGCTTTGCGTTCAAGTGGCCGTCGTTTATTTTGTCTGTTGCTCTTTGATAACATTTAACCATGCAAAATATTTTTATCTATCTTTTTAAAGCTTGAAAACGAACTTTATAATTTAAGACAAAAGCAATTTCAAATGTAATGAGTAATTTTCTCGAAATTACTGCCTGAAAGTAATTCATTACATTACTAAATTACCAGCCGAAAAAAGTACTTCATTACATTACTCATTACTGCAAAAGTAATTTAATTACAGTTATTCCATTACAGTAATATAATTACTGCCATCACTGTTTGGGGCATCAAAAACTCATGCAAAAACAAATTTTGTCGGTTCTTTTTTTAGGGTGTGATGATTCAGCGTTTTCTATGATATTCTTTTTTTTCGAGTTAATTTTCTTGTAGGTGTTTGAATGATTTTTATGCCTCGTAGTCTGAACATAAGACATAATAGATTTCTTGAGAAAAGTCCGAGAGCAGGATATGAATGTCAATACAATTTGAATTACTTCTGGCTACGCTATCGCTTTTCTGTTAGTTTTTTTTCTCTCGCTGAAATGTTTTTTTTTTTCGTACTAATTCTGTTTAGTTCGCAAGTTCAATTGTCAATAACGATTGTGCGATAAGTAGCCTTACACGCGGATTGAATTAGACCACAGTAACGACACAGGGCAGACGCGTGACGTCCGGCCGATACGCGAGCGACTGTCCGATCCTTAGTCGCACGATATCGCGCTGATACTAGGCCGGCGGGGAAAGAAAGGTACCGATAGCTGCCGGATATTGGACTCTGGTACAAAACTTGAGCATTCAGCTGGCACTGGGACAGAAATTTGACCAGCACTGCCAGGATAGTGGCCAAGTATCGCCGTGCTGCATGGGGTAAATGTTTTGAAGAAAAAGATTGCAAGAAAAAATGTGTTCTTTTTATGCACAGGAAGGAAACCGAAAACAAACCGTCTCGTGGACGTTGTGACTAGCAAATTGTACCATACGCGCTCTCATCTGATGGATTTCGAAGGATGCTTTCAAGGTTTTCTTCAATGCTGGTGACTTCTGTGAGAAACAACGTCCGTCAGAGAGTTCGTTATCGTTTTCCTCCCTGTGCGTCGGAGCAGCACGTTTTTCTTTGCTTTCGTTTTTTTCAGAAACTTACACCTACGAAATTTAGTTTGATAAATTATTTACCTAACGACACGTTAATAAAAAGTTTGATTGCGCTCCACTTGGTTTGTTTATACGGAATTTTTTACGACTGAATAGCGCTGGAAAACACCCGTACTCAAAACTTAGTATCTGTAAAAGAATAAAAAAAGAAGAAAACAACTGCCACCTATTTTTAGCTTGTGGCAGTAGTAATAAAATGCAATGAGTAACGTATCTGTGCTATATGTTGCTGTTCGAGAAAGGTAACAAGTGCATTACTGTCACTACGGAAAAAAAAGTAACCCGTGACCACAATGCTCAGGTCACTGCAGCGTATAGTTCCGCATGCGGCCGCGTCACAAAACTGGTCAGCATATCCGTCGTCTGGATTAAAAGTTGGTTTATGATGCTCTCTCCAGAAGGAAACTAAGCCAACTCAGCTACTTTCACAAGCCTGGAAACCAGCCCTTGCTCCCGTGGACCGTGGCAGACGTGTTGGACAAGACGGCAGACGCCAAAGGAGACAACAAGGCGGTTGTGTCGTGCCACCAGGGAATAACCAAGACATACACTGACTACCGAAATGATGTTAGTACTATTTTCTACCGCTTTGAGTTTTAGTTTCGCAAACGGACCTGGCGTAGTAAAGGCAAGCAAATCACATGCGCGAATAATCAATCGAAAATCGCACGAATCCGGAACGTACAAAAATTGTGGTATACTACCATCGAGAACTCGAAGAATGCGTAAATATAATATATGGCTTCCTTAAAGGCACATTTGAGATTCATGTGCAATAAATACTAAACTAGTTAATTCTTTTAAAACTATTTTTACGTTAAGAATTTATTGCGATTTTAGCTTGTTTTTTTTCGCTCATCTGTTTCGGATAGACGCTTACAGTACTCATTATAAGCAACCAACTTACTCGCAATCAATTAATTTTTGAAGTAATTTTGTTATAATTTAAATACACTTATTAGAAAGTAATCACAAGTGTAATCTGAAAACATCTAAAAGTACTAAAGTTATTTGTAACCGTCACTATTTTCCCTCCCTTTTTATGGCGCCCTGAGTTTCTAAATGTTTCCTTCCAAGGGATCCTCGACCCAAGTCTCGGACAGAGGAATGCTTTACCGAGATTAGGTGATTAAAAATAGTATTATATAATTCGGTGATACTAACCAAATAATGTAGAGTACGGAAGACCCATTTTCAAAACGGTAGAACATATCTGCCGTTTCGAAAAATCTAAAGTAATCGGAAAAATAACGGTTATTTGTTTTTAAGTAGCGGCCAATTCCTTTTCTTTTCAATTAACATAATGGAATACCTTTGAACCACAAGCAATTATAATTGTAATCGTGAACTTTTCTTGAGTTATATGTACAAGACTGGTTATAAACTCCACAGGAATGTTGAGCCTATAGCCAAGCTGTGTACGTAGCGAACAGCTTCCTGTTGGAGTATTATTTTTGGTCGAATTTAGAACATGTTTTTCGGACCTGTTTTATCGTTATACTAGCATTTACTGGGGTTGACCTTTCTTAAATTTTAGGTTGTCAGAAATTCAGCGCTTAGCGGAGTTTAGCTGCTGTAACATTCCCAATTCTCCATACCCGTAATTAAAAAGAAAGGTGATTTGGTCCATGAGTATATAAGAAAGTTAAGAAAATACGGATTTTTATTTTTATTGCATGCAGAATTTACATAGAAGTTTTGAGATTATAATCTCCACTATTATTAAAACACTTGCTCTTTCTTGTAAATTCCGAAAAGCCCCAGAATAGACTGACAACGGGAACAGTGGCTAGCGCAAACGCTCGCTTAGATGATATTCTATTGTGTCCGAGGAATACAGCAACGCTGATTCATTGTCTTGGACGGACGTTGACGATACCTCCTCCTTTATTATTCGTCGGAGATTAGAGAGGAAGCAAGGGCAGTTAGTCTGTCCTCAGAACAGCTGACTCGGCTCTCTGCATACTATTGTGAAGTGTCCCGGAGGATTATTTCATCAACAACAATTATCCCGGTGAAAGAATCATTTTTCTAATATCTTGGGCGGGTAGCAGACAACCCTGCATTCCTGTTCTCTGTCTACTGGTAAGGTGACAGATCGGAAGGAGCACCGTATTTGTTGGACAAGTGGACAATCGGTTTGGCAAACGTGATCACACTTTCTAAGCGTAATATCGCACCGAGAGTGGGGAAAGGCGATACAAGGCAGGCGTTTGATTGGTCAGGCGAGAACGAAACATCCATTGCCCTGTCCGCTTAGCGGAGTCACAAACCTGCGCAAACGCTTACTTCCGCCGAGAGGATTAATGTGCGGGTGATGGTAGAAAGTCCAGAGTAGTTCAGAATCGCGGATGCTGCGCGGATGCTCCGCGGAAGCGCGGAAATGATGTCCGCCGCTGGGAATCGCGAGCAATGCCTACACCTCCCCTTCTAGCTCACCCTAACCCTGTCAAATGTTGTCACCGGACGGCATATTTGAGATCGTTTTTCGCAGTGCATGGTGAGAACTAGGCTCCCTTTTATCTTCTGCCAAGAACAGGTATCTTGATTTTGTGGAATACACTTTTTTGTATGTTCAACGTGCATTCCACCAATGCCGGACCGTTGTTCTTAGTGAACGACGTATACGATCTACTTCAAAGCACGTGCTGCGAACAACAGACCTCAGATATGACGTCACGATGTCACAAGATAGAGGTAAGATAGAAACAACCGAGAAATACCATGAGCTGATGGCCATTGTTGTTCTGAGCTTTCATTAGTCATTCATCGGTTTTAAACGTTACCGGGCTTTCTTTTTTCTCGTAGGTGAATCAGTTTGCAGCGAGCTTGATGTCCCTCAATCTTCCTGTCGGGTCCATGATCGGCATCATGGCGCCGAACCTCTACGAATGGGGGGTGGTCCAGTTTGCGGCCGCCAAGGCGGGACTCGTTCTGGTAGGCCGTCTTCTATCCTAACCCAGCGGGAGCGAGGATTGAAACTTGATGGCATTTACACCTTTATTTTTGTTATTCAGGTTAACATCAACACAGCCTACCAGGTTCCCGAGCTTGAGCATTGCTTGAACCATGTGAGTTGATCGCCGATTCATCGATATGCACCGCGTCTTTTTTCTTTCTAAATGTGAATCAGGCTTTGTTTTAGAGCTTCTAAAGGAATACAGTTGGCCTTTGGGTGTATTCTAAGTACTCCGGTGGGGGATACAGACATGCGTAAAATAAACACCACCACGTACCAGTCACGGCATCGAATCACTCCGCGGACCAACCAGGAAAGGTAGTACCACGACGAACTATGTGATGTCAGCGCAACGTGCGTCTTGGTAGCGAACAGAAAGTGTGGAAGAAGCTTCAATACAATTAAAATGATTTTTTAATTTACTTCCGTATTTCAAATGGGCGTTGAAGAGAGGAAAAAACCTGCAAAAGCTGCAGAAATGCAGCTTGATGAAACCGCTTACCCGTTACTGGCAGATCGGCCAATAGGGATAATACAAACTTGTAAGGCAGAAAAAAATATCAGTGTTATATCAAATGCTTTACTGTTAAAGTATTTAGATATATGGATAAAAATACTAATCAGCAAAAATATTTTGCTTATTGCTACTTTTGTTGCATCAATACAGCGTTTTTTCGTTTCTTTTTAAACCGTGTAAAATAAATCAGTGTTTAAACTGGTTCTCACGAACGTACAACGTTTTCTAAGTCGAATAGACCAACTTTACTTCTTTTTCTTCCTTTTTTTCATTTTACAACCAAACTTTCTTACTAGTTCAAGAAAAAGAACCCTGTTTTCTGCAGGCTTTTACGAACTGAGACTGTGTTTTCAAATTGTTCGAAATATAAAGTAGGTTGGTTTACAAAAGAAACGAGAACAGACAATAATATTACTTTTACAGAAATTCAACCAGAAAAACAGGAGACAGAAAAATAATTTATTTTAAATGTGTAGCCAAGATTCCTTGCTTTCTACTCGGGCATTTTGTTTGACAGTGCAAGCTTGAAGGTTATACACAGCAATCCTATGAAAGCAATGAAAGCGCGCCAGTATAGTTATTTTGGTAAGGACGCGATGTTCAGAGTTCTAAGGTTCAATAAAGAAAAAGCTTCGCCGTTCAACTTTTCAGCTGGTTCACACACTTGCCTTCGACTGCGACCGACAGCGCTAAGACTTCTTATGTTTCACCACGACGCGTTGCTCGTTGTTGAAGCGAGGCGGCACTAGTGTGGAAGTAGCACCTCTGTAAGATGGCGGCAATGAAGGTTCTCGATTTAAAACGGGAGCTGAAAGCAACTGGAGTTTTCATTCAGCGGTAACAAAAGCAAGCTCCTGGAACGCTTGCGAACCACCGAGGAAGCTTCCATGGATATGCTTACAGGTGTCCAGTGTTGTAATCCTGCTGTAGGCCTCCCGGGATACACAATGGTAGCTAACGAAGAAGACGTGTTTTTCGAGGACATTTTCATTTTCCAGATGGCGAGACAAGGAGTTAGAGAAGAACATGTGGACTGCGCGGCTGGGCTTTCAGAGCCAGGATCCACGTCCACTTCCCTAGGAACCCAATGTAAACCTCTTCTGATCTCGCGGCAGATTCCAGCTGACGCACAGACCCTGGGCAGTATGGACCACAGTGAAGAGAACAGCGATCAAAAGACAAGGACACAGTGAAGGAACAGGCACAACACACAAGCGCTTGTGTGTTGTGCATGTTCCTTTTCTGTGTCCTTGTCGTTTTGTACGCTGTTCTGTTCACTATGTCATCATAATAACTCGCCCAACTTACAACACTTCGGCAGTATGGAACGCCAGCTCCTCGCGCAATGTTCCCAGCCTATCCTGCCCCTGGCTGCTGTCCAGAATACCAAGATTCTCATCGACGAATGGCAGAACAGCAAGGCTGATAAGGACTGCATTGTCGCTCCCACGACGTTCTCCACGGAGCTGACTGTGGAAAATGGAAGTCTGAAGCCTACGTGCAACGGGTCTTTTTCAGCCAGTATGCGAGGAGAGGCTACGCCTACCAACTTGGGATGGACCGGGGACAGTACGAGTTGTCCTTGCAGCTGTGTTTTCGCATCGCTGGAGCGTGCCCGAAAATCCAGTGAAAGTCGGATTGAAGACCTAGAACAAAAGCTGAGCAAGTTGACAGACCATCTGCATCGAACGGTTGTAGACATAGAAAAATTTGGCAGAGAAACTTAAGACTGCGTAGCGTGTGGGAATACGAGAGAATTATAGTCCCTTTGGTGAAATGGTTTAGATTGATGTTTTCGATCATGAATTAAAGTTCTTTCTGCTGATTCGGTGTGTGTGTTTGCGTATACGTATATGATGTGGTGTCGAGGGTCCATGCGCAGGAGACACAGCACCGATGAAATCAGAAGAGCAAGTTACGCACGGGAGGCAGCGCGCTCATTTTATGCACTCATGACGTGGCGCCACCTCCTCCCCATTGGCTGCGCCGTCACGTGCCCAATGACGCACGCACTAGGCTACACCATTAGTCAGTCTGATGGCTGCCACGTGATGTGTGCAATGACGCACGCACTAGGCACACCTTTAGTCAGGCAGAACCGTGGAGCCGCCGTGGCGTCGGGGAAGCGTGCTCGTCTAGGCACCCCGGAGGCCCGGGTTCGGTTCCCACCTTGACCGAAATGTACCAAATTTTCTTTTCAAAGCCATTAATTTACTCTGTTTACAGGAGCCCACCTGAGACATTTTACGTCAATTCGAGCATTTTGACGTGTCTTTTACTCTTTGCGTCGTCCGCCTTTTTGGTACCATCGCTCGGTCACGCCTCCAACGACGCCGGCTTTTCACGTAATACGGCATATATGATGCTTTTAAATTTAAAAAAATGAATCGTTTGGAACAAATGTTGAAGACGCTTGAAAGGTAAAGGCAAGAAAGACGAAACCGTCGCGAAGGGCTGATGGGTCTAAGTGCTCAATGGGAAGAGATGGTGGCACGACTGCACAAACTACTGGATGCGTAGCTGAAAGACTTCTCTAAGAGGCAGCTAAAAGCCGACCCTGCAAACAAGAGGTAGCCTCTGTAATGACCTAGGAAAAACAACACCCTTTTGAAATCTTCAAGGGAGGGTCAAGCGTGTGGCACGTATAGATGACGTTTACTAAGCCAATCGCAAAGATGCGGTTTAACGAAGCAGTCGTGTGTTCATTACACAAGCCCAGATAGCGCTTCAGGTGCCATTGAACCGGCAGAAAGAAATGACAGACCAAGTATATTTTCGCTTGCATGAACCATGAGTCAGCAATAAGCAGTCTCGTGTAAAGAAGAAGGCCACTGGTCATGCCGGGAAGAGAGTACAGAAAACACCGAGTCGACTGCACAACCTCTATGCAGGATAAAACGTAAGGTCTTGATTTCTAGAGACCACAAGGTAGGTTAGCTTGCACAATCGTTTTTCGGAAAAATAGACGATGAAATGTTTTTGAAATACTGATGAACAGAACCGCAACTCTGGATACAGTTCATACGATGATCGTGGAATGCGAGAAACAGGCGAGGAAAATTCCTAGGATGTACATCCTGCATGTTGCAATAGACGACCAATTACAAGGACACCGGAGCGGCTGCTATTGTCGAGACCCTGGAGAACAGATGGGAGAAAAGAAGAGGCTTCCTGGCGGTTTACTTTATATTCGAAGTGTCAACTAGAAATAACAAAAATGCCGGCAGCAGCTATGATGTTAAACGCGAAGTTAAAAAAAATGTGAGACAAAGCACGACCCAAGAATGTGGACTTAACTGAGGACCTAGCAGTCACACACATCATGAATAGAGATGGGCTGCACTACAACCAAGATAGTATCGAGATTGTGACAGGCCGCATTGCTGAGGTTGCAAACCGTTTTACAGCGGAGCTGCATATGGCTAGAGTTCCATTCATTTTTGGTATCCGTCTGCAAAAACAAAGGTCTGAAATTGCATATAAAACCGCTCCATTGTATGGAAATGCGGGGTACATATACGCCTCGTCACCTCGATATGCAATTTTATAAGGAAGACGAAAGACTTCAAAACGTGTGATAATGGAAGTACATCCGAGAACAATGGGCCTTCTCCAGCTAGAGTCGGGTGACGTCACTGCATATACATATACATATATGTATACTGCTGTTATATATATATATGCATACTGCGGCTGCTTTTATATGTTTTTATATATAAAAGCAGCAACTGCCGTTCAGGGGCATTCCATTGTGTTTTGCAGTTGCTATGAGAAGGCTATGTATAGTTAGGACTCCCGAAGAGCAACGTGGCTCTTACGAGCGCCGTCGGTCAGTGTATAGATTTAGCTTTAGCAAAGAATCTCACCAAAGTTGTAATGGAACCCATGAGTGTATATCATAGTGATCACAAAGTAATCATCACTACGATTTCAAAATGATGTATATATACTGTAAATAAACATTTGGTGAAGTGCTTTTGTGTGTCTCTTGGTGCATCATTTGTGGTGATGCTCTACAGCTTCGCTGGCCAACCACCTTCACAGAGTGGAATAGCTCCAAATTTTTTGGGGGGCAAAGGAAAAAAGGCGATGACCATCTCTGCAAGTTTTAACATCGCAGGAAGGAGGACAGCAGAGGCTTCACGCAACACGTAAAGCTGGGACATCAACAAATGCGCCACGCAGTCTTAGAGAAGAATCCCACTAGGACTTCCGTTTTACAGACTGGACGAGTATTCAGTGAACCGAGAGCTTCATCGTCGCACAAAGAAAATTAGATTGCCCATCAACGACATTAGCCTGTGCAGAATACTAAGGCGCAAGCGGAGCGGCCACACTGGGAATATTTTCTTCGAAAAAATAATGATCTCTGGGGATTGCTGCCACCTCCAAGCGAATGATCCCTTATGTACCCTCTACCGATTTGGTCCAATCCCGGAGAGCCTGCCACGAACGACTGGCAAGAGACTGCCGGACGAGGCAACGCTGCATGCATGGGAGATCAATATGGAGATGCAAGCACCCTCATTGGCTCCGGGGCATGTGGACAGCTCGGATATCGACGGAGGTTCTCCGATGATTCCAACACCATGGCTGTACGCTTTTGATTGCACAGACTGTGCGGCGACAACTGGGGCTGCAGTTAGAAATATCTCGACAGGGTAATAAAGTTGGGGGGGGGGGCGTAGTGAAGGAAAGAGGTTTAAGACGTAGAAGGGCGGAAGCACCGAAGACACCTGACAGAGACGTCTGGCTTCTTAAACCTTCAAGCAGCAAGATCAGATCAAAAATGGCAAGAACGTTATTGTGCTAATGAACTTTGAGGGCACGCAGCTTTACGGGGTCGCGGAGAAACATCTCCGTCACCTTGAGGAAGACTTTGCACACTCGGACTGGCACTGGACCGGGTGCAACCAGCATAAAAGGCAGCGGAGAGAAGGGAGGAGGGGGGAAGGGTGTTCTTTGGCGCAGCTCGTCATCGTGGCAGCGAGAGTCAAGGCCTTGCCAAGACCATCTCTGGGTTACGGGGAAGCTACTAGTGTCTAATGGCGGTTTGCGTGATTAATCTTGCGCTAGAAAGTGCACTGTGCACGAGAGGACTAGAACCAGGCGAATGTGGCGTGTGCTGCTAACGATGTTGAGGATTTTAATGGACATCTGGAGGAATTAGATGGGTGGGAGGACAGTAATGGGGGCTACTCTTAAAGCTAGCAGAAGAGTCTCAACTAAAGGTGGTTAACCTACGGTCAACATGTGAGGGACAGTTCGCATGGTGTGCTCGATGAAGCAAAACCTGCATTGACTATGCATTAATGCCTCACCACCTCGGACAACATATTACTCAGGTTTGAGTAGATGAAGAAGACGAGTGCACAATTGGCAGTGATCAAAACCTTTGAGGCTGAACTTCATCAAAGCCACTTGGAGAAAAACAAAGAAGCGAAACGAGATCTACGCCCCAGACGAACGTACTTAAAAGAGCGGGCTGTAAAAATTGTTATGCAGAACATTGAAGAAAAAAGTGCCATCAGGAGACGTGCGGGGAAATATGGAGAATGCATCACAGTGCTTAAAGTCCTTATCAAATATCATTCACAGAAAAGGCTATATGAAAGCAGACGCCGCAAAAGATGGTGGGATGGTTTTGTCAAGTCAGCCATTTATGCATGTCAAGTGCCATCGTATATATTTTCGCAATGGGCTTGAGGCTTGAGCAAGAGATAGACGAGAAATGGGATATGTACCAGGTTAGCAAACAATATGCTAAGTAGCTCACCTACCAGAAGATAAGAACGCCAGATCTGGCTATGGTGATGGTCGGTGCAGCGGCAAAAATGCACCAATGAAGTTTTGGGGCTACCTCGGATTGTTGGATTGTTAGATAGCAGAGACTTAGACGCAGTCATCTTTGACGAGTTTACAGGGACTTAGAGACTTTGGAACCCACCTCTCTGACTATCTAGGGAAGGTCTCTCTTTCGGATAAGTCTACATCGCCTCAACAAGACTGGGTGATGCCACGCACAGAACTCACAGGAAGACGCCTTTGGCTGAGTGACGATCCTGTGAGCAATGGCGCACTCGAATAAATTCACCTCGGAGGGCGAGGACGAGATAACGGCGTCTTGTTTTAAATTCATGGAAAAGGAATACATAGAACAAATACCTGTGATCTTCACCGTGATCCTCCGCGGCACAGAGCCCTTACCACCATACTGGCGCATTGGCCGTGTTGTCTTGATTCCTAAGGAGGGTGGGAACCGACAACACCGCCGGGACTATCACTCCATCAGAGTGACTTCCACGGTATACAAAGATTCCATGCATATCGCGAAAAGACACATAACGGCCTGGGCAGAGGCGAATGGGCTGCTAACTGAGCTCCATGGAGGTTTTCGACGGGGTCGACGTCCACCATATATTTTCAGCATCACCCACCGTGTTGAGGTTGCCCGCAAAGAAGAAAGAAGTTTATCCAGACTTGGGAAGTAATCCGTTACAAGTAACGGATTACTTGTAATTCGTTATTCTTTCAACTAATTTTGTAATTACCACGTTACTTTTTTTGACGAAGTAATTTGTAATGTGATTTCGTTACAATAAGCAATAACCGGAATGAAGTACAAGGA